>PVKP010008793.1:58146-71085 GCA_004027715.1 Plecturocebus donacophilus
AGGGGGGAGGGACAGTGGGGGGTGGGGAGTTGTGGGGAGATAGCATGGGGAGAAATGCCAGATATAGGTGAAGGGGAGGAAGGCAACAAATTATACTGCCACGTGCGTACCTATGCAACAATATTGTATGTTCTTCACATGTACCCCAAAACCTAAAATGCAATAAAAAAATAAATAAATAAATATATATATATATAGATTAAAAAATTATTTTGAAAAATGGAAAAGTAATAAAATATACAGATTTCAAAACACTGGAGAAAATATACGCAAACAGAAAGCTCAAAAAAGGAAACATAAGTAAGCATATAAAAAACAATAAATTAGTCAAAGAAGTTTTAGACCAATTATATTAGTGATAGTAACAAATAAAGAAATAAGGGAGGGACAGCAGGGGTGGGGAGTTGGGGAGAGATAGCATGAGGAGAAATGCCAGATACAGGTGATGGGGAGGAAGGCAGCAAATCACACTGCCATGTGTGTACCTATGCAACAATCTTGCATGTTCTTCACATGTACCCCAAAACCTAAAATGCAATAAAAAATGAATAAATAAAAAAGAATAGCTCTTAATTTTTTAAGAAAAAAAGTTTCATAAATTTGTTCAAAGAACAAAATATTATTATATTAGTCTCCTAGAGCTGCTGTAACAAATTGCCACAAACTAGGTGGCTTAAAATAACAAAAATGTATCCTCCCACAGTTCTAGAAGCCCAAAATCAAGATGTTGGGAGGCCATGCTCCCTCTGAAGGCTCTGAAGAAAAATCCCACTTGGTCTCTTTCTAGCCCCTAGTAGCTCCAGGTCATCCTTGGCATACTTGTAGTTGAAATGAAAGAAAGTAGCAATAATGCTCCGATTCCTGCCTCCACTTTCACAGAGCCATCTTCCTTCTGTGTGTGTGGCTGTGTTTCCTTGTAAGGACAAAAATGCTCTCCTTGTAAGAACACCAATCCTTGGACTTAGGGTCAACCCTAATCAAGTACGACCTCATGTAAAATCAATTATATCTGCAAAGACTCTACTTCCAAGTGAGGCCACATTCACAGGTACCAGATACAGGTACCAGGGGTTAGGACTTCAACATATCTTTTGGGGTAGACCCAATTCAACCCACCACAACGACGTACTGTGTTCAAAAGGTGTACACTTGAAAATAATTGGAAACAATTTAAATATGTGATAATAAGGAAACAGGCAAATGAGCATGCATCTACATAATCAAATATTTAAAATTTACTAAAACTTTGTGGAAGACTAATACATAAAAATATCAGTGATACGATGTAAACTAAAAATATTAAAATATAAATAGATACTTAAATATGCAAAAAGATATAATGACTGCTAATAATCTATGTATGTATATATACAGAGAAATCCTGCTTCAGCCTCCCAAGTAGCTGGGATTACAGGCATGTGTCACCACGCCTGCCTAATTTTTGTATTTTTAGTAGAGATGGGGTTTCGTCATGTTGGCCAGGCTGGTCTCGAACTCCTGACCTCAGGTGATCCACCCACCCTGGTCTCCCAAAGTGCTGGGATTATAGGCATGAGCCACCATGCCTGGCCCAGTGGCCTAACTTCTATGTGTCTCAGTGTTCTAACATGTAAGCTTGATATATAACAGAACTTGTCTCAGAACATCATTTTAGAAAGATTTTTGCTCATATATTCAATAAGAATAATAAGTCAACTGCTTTTCACCTATAATTTGACCAGCAATTTCCTATGAAGTATCTGAGAGTATCAGTAGTACTTTTGCACCAACCTAATATATTCTGATTGAGTGCACTCTCTTGAAATGCAGTATGATGACTTCAATGACAAACAAGGTATAGTAGTCCAAAAATGACCCCTTAGATATTTGTGCTTGTCCCTCCCCTATCAAATATACAGGTAAGTCTGATATATTTCCCGATAGTCCTTGATATCCTTCAGGTGCCTTGATCTAATGATGATTTAGTGTTTTAGACTTTCAGTTACTTGTCCAGCACCCAGTAAAAAAATTACACAGGTGCTGAGGGTCCTGGTATTTTCTGTTCCTGCCTTACCCTGTCAAGCTGCATGTACTGAAGGTGTGTGACACTCAGGTATACTTAGTCCAGCTTCACTGAACTCTAGTAACTGTGTTCAGAGCAGAATGATGTGGGATTTGCCCACCGCACTAATTCCGCTGGCAGGTGTGCCTGATTTCTGAATCAGTGTCAGCATCCTGCTCACCCTAATTCATTCATGCAACAGATATTCATTGAGTGGGAGGCCCTGTACTTCCTAGATGCTGAACAAAATTGCACCTGCCCTCCTCGAGTTTAGTGAATTAAAGCACTAAACAAATACAATATGATACATTGTGATAAACACCAACAAGAAAAACGATATGGTGCAAAGACAGAGAACAAGAGGAAGAGGTGGCCTGGTTAGGTTGGGTAGTCAGGGAAGGCCTGTTTGTGGAGGTGACAATTAATTAAAAACTTCAAGGATAAAAGTAACCTGCCATGCAAAGAGTGGGGAAGAGTGGCCCAGGAGAGGAAATAAATTCTGCAGGTGTGAAGGTCCTGAACAGGAAAGCACTAGACCACTGCAAACGACAGAAAGGAAGCCAGCAAGTGGGACAGGGGAGGGAGGAAAGAGATGAGTTAGCTAAATGAAGACCAGATCCTGCAGCGCTTGGTCTTGTAGGATGCAGGAAGAAGTACATTTTGATTCTGTTTTAATTGCACTGAGAAAGCATAGATAGGATTTAAGCAAAGAAAAAAAACAACTATTTAAATTATGTTTTTGTAAAAGTGGCTGCTTCCCGAAAAAATAGATAGAAAAGGGTAGAAATAGAAAGACTAATAAGGAGGCTATGAGGAGTTCTAGGTGAAGCATAATGGGGCCTTGAACTAGTGTGGAGGCAGAGAATTGGAGGCATTTGAGCTTTTTATGTTGAGAAAGCCATAACTGAGTTATATTGCATGTGGAAAAGAAGAAGGAACTAAAGGCCATTGCTAGGATTCCTGCTTGAGCAAATGGCTGGCTGGTGGGGTTGGGAATAGAGTTGAGAAAATCTTGTTGGGGACATCTGGTAGTGGTGAAGATGAAAGGGGGGGACTAGAGTTCAGTCTTGAAAATGTGGTAACTGAAATACCTGTGCGTCCAGTGTCCCAATGGAGATGAAAAGAGGTAGTTAAATATCCATATCTGGAATTGAGACATGGGGTTTAAGCTCAGGATGAAAATGTGGATGTTGTATTGGAACTGCCTTGTGAGACCTTATGAGATAGTTCCCACTGTGAATAGAGCCTCAGCCTGAACCCCTGACTGATTGGCAGAGGTACTGACCTCTTGCCTGTTCCTCCTCACTGTGCAGTAGAACCAGATCTACCCTCAGATCCCATTGGATCTCAGGTCTTTGATATTGAGGCTGATATGACCTACAGACTCCCTGCCAGGCTTCTATACCAAAGGTCAGCCTCCTCCAGTCTGAATCCAGTCTATACTGGACCAGGTATTTGTGCTGTATCATGAGCATGTACTTAAATGAGTATTAGCAGAAAGGCAGTGTCTTTCTGAGGAAGGTAAATCCATCATACTTCAGGTAAGTAGGATGGGAAAAATCTTGGGATAGACAGCCTTCTTAGCAATCAACTGAATAGATATTGCTCACGTGGTATGAACTGAGTAGTATACAAGAGAGGCAAGCCCTGATACCTTTATTTCATGTCCACTTAGTCCCTGGTTCTTTGTACATAGTGGGCCCTCCCACACTACACTCCAGCCTGGGACACAGAAGAGAGCCACAGCCCACAGCACCAGGCTTTGGTGTTCCTCCAGGACTGTCCTCTCACTTGCTCTCTAGAACAACGGGGCTCTGATCTCCTTGTCCAACTCCCTGAGAGTGATGAGGACATTTTAGGCAGAGCAGCCAAAAGGAGGGAAGGTGTGGAGCTGAGACGCAGCCCATGTAAGAGCTACCAGCAGTTCAGTGTCTCTCCCTGCAAGGTAGGTGCTGACTAACAGAGGAAAAGGAGCAGGACATAGCGGACAGGGGTACAGAACAGCAATACCTACTCTGCAGAGTGATACTGACTCACAGGATTAAAAGGCCTGCAGCAGGCAGGAAGAAGGGGCCAGCAGGGAACCATGTTGAAGTGTATCACGCTGTAAACACTGGAGAACAGCTGACACAGAAACACAGCCGGAGTGCAGTTGAGGGAAGCTGCAAGATCTGCCTTTTCCATGGACTCAGATGTGGAGAGGGGGCTGAACCCACAAAGTGACTTGGGTAGACCCCATGTCTACCCATGAGCCAGTCTGAGGAGGGGCAAGTTTCAGTGACGGCAAGCGCCACACAGGGTCTGCCCAAAAAGGAAATGAGGAGACAAGGAATGACAGGAGCTTCCTCCTGCACACGGAATTCCAGGAGCTGCCAAACTTCATGCCAGGCAGCAGGGCTCCCTAATAGCTGGCAACTGCCTGACAGTTCTGAGAATGATGGGACAAAGGGAGGGATCCAGAGATGAAAGGGCTTAGCATGCCTGAGGAGAGAGTACTTATGGGTGAGCCAATTGCTCATTAACCTGGGCTGAGCACTCTGCATGGTTTCTTAAAATCAACAAACACAGCTATAGGAAGTCTAAAAATTGACACCTTTCTTGTGAAACACAGATTCACCTATGGTAGCTCACAGGGTTGTAAATCAAAGCTGAACTGCAGAGGCAATGTGAGGAAAAGCAAAAGCATAATCAGTAGTGAGTGGCTCCATAATCCAGAAATCAGTCATCAAGGGGTAGCTATGTGCACAGCCCAGAACCAGAGAGGCAATAATGAGAGAGGACATTCAAGGGGACAGAATCTTAATTTGGACATAGAAGGCACTGTAAGACAGATCAAGATCAGGAGATGGGTGTTCATTATTTGCGGGAAATCAATAATGAACTGCCAGGGAATAAGGATTTATTTATCGGAGTTTCTCCCAGAAAACTTCCACCATGTTTCCCCACTCCTACAGTTTCAGAACTTACAGAGAAGCTAATGCAGGAGTCGGCTAGGGATAAATCTATCATCTTTATTACTAGTAAAGCTGGACCAGAGAATGTGGCTAGTATCTGAGGTCACAATCAGACTTCCTACCTTCCCGCACCCATCCCAAATGACAGGTTTTCCCGAGGCAGAAGCACAGCTTGCCCAGTAAGATTAGCACAAGGAAGAAAGAAGAACATGCCCTGCCCAGAGGCAAGCTGGGCTAACAGAAAGAAAGCCCCAAGGGAGCTGAGCCACAGAAAGTCTGATACTCTCCCCAGTTTGGCAATCAGATAAGTCCCCTCTTTCCTTTGGGAGGGGGCTGGCAGGAAGGGTGAAAGCTTCCTCCCTTCCTAGTATTTCCAGAAGGACAGATGTTTCCATTTTACGGGCCTCAGTAGGGATGCCTGGAAAGGAAGAAAATTAGCCTCCTTTCATTGTACTGGCATATATCGTCAGATTGTACATTCTGATATTTATAGAAGAAAATTTTGCAAAGAGCTAGTAGAAGGCCTAGAGAATTTTTCGATCCAGTTGTTTTCAAATGTTTTCCTTTTAGCATTGAACTCTTCCTTCAAATATAAAACAAAAGACAGAGCTGTTCTTGTTGAATGGGTCAAAAACATAAGAGGAGTGGGAAGCCCAGGCTCAACCAAGAGGACTCCGCTCTCCTCCCCAGCACCACCCAAAAGCAATTCAGAGGAACCTGGGACTTCATACTGTAGTTTCCAGACCTCTGAAGTGGTTCTACTGCACTGGAAAAATGTTAAGCAGAGAAGTTATGTGACTGCCCAAATGGCACAGCTGAATCGATGGGGGAGGTATATACTACCAGGATCCATCATGGTTTGCCTCATCTTGACAAGGTCTTAAAATCGACACAGAGAGCTTCAACTCACTTGAATGGCACTTATATTATTAATACTAGTCTAATTTCTTCTTATCTTGCACTATACCTCATCTACTAATGCCCACAGGTCTTAGAGGAGGCTGTACCTGGCCAGGAAGTTCACACTGAAAAATATCACTAAAAAGAGTTGTGCCATTGCCAGTAATACAGATCTTTGCAAAGTGGCAAGTAATTATGATCCAGACGGTTTAATTGGAGGAAAAGTGATGAGCTAATGGAGCTTCCAATCACCTCCAACACAATAATTTGAATATGGTATCTTTTTTTTTTTTTAACTCCTTACCAGAAAGGACCAGTCAACAAAAAACAACTGATATTTGTCACAACAGACAGCTGCTAATTAGACCCTACTCCCCTCACTACAAGGCTGGCTTTCCATGAGCAAGGAGGTGGTGAGGGGGGTGTTTCTAAAAAAAGAAAAACAAATAATTTGGCTATTGCATGCAGAATTAGGTTGAATCACATAAAATCAAATGAAATGAAAACACTGAATCACATGTTTTTGTAAATCGTAAATGACCAAATACTGGTACTTTTTTAATGTTTCAACCTGTATTTCACTGGCCTGGTTCTCAATTGACTTTGACCTTCCAGTATTCCAAATAACAGGCTTTAGTCCCATGTTCATCCCTGATTCTGCCTCTTAATTTCAGACACGGACCAGTAAACATAGTGCAGCCTTCTGTTTAAGGTTCTGTGTGTTCTACCAAGGACTCCTGAGCATATCACATGAGTTATATCATGCCCTTCCTCCTGCTAATTCTGGTTTTTGTCCATTCCTTCCTTCTCCTTACCCTCAGTTCATGCCCACACACCCACAATCATACAGAGACTGCTGAGACCACCAACTAATTTCATACAACTGCTAAACACTGCAGAATACAGAAGAACTTTCACTACTTTCAGAGATCATAGGAAGGCCAGGAACCAGGGTTTAGGATCTCTGCATTTGATCACTTATTCTTCCCAAGAACATCATCAAAAGCATATAAAAACATTTATTTCTATTATCCCCTTCATAATTATATCCATGGTATAATCCCTGCAAAAGTATGTGCATGGTTTAAAAAGCCAGTGAGTGTCAGGGGAATTCATATCATCACACTTTGGTAAGCCAGAATATCACTATTACCAAGCTTACTTTACAAAACAAAGTGGAGGTAAAAACCACGGGAAGGGAAATTCGAATATCAAACAGGATTGATGGGTTAATCATCATTGCACTACATTACAGGGTGACCTCTGCAGACTGGAAATTGGGTTACATCAACAAACCTCACTTTAAAGTGTGAGATGAAAGAGTGCCTCCCTTAACGTTTTGTGGTATTACTGGCTCAGGTTTAAAGAAAGTATGCAGCCAGGTACCCGGTCACATTTCAATCTGTGATATTGACATGGATGTGAAAACCCAAGCCTTTGAAACTGAGCCTTTCATAAGTTGAACAAAAACCTGAAACACACTCTCCTGCAAAGACCTGAAGGACAGAGAAGGTAAGATGATAAAGGGGAAACCTTTATATATGGAACATTTTTCAATTTTCTTGCCATGGGCCATAACTCAAGTCTGTTAAACTAAAGCTTAGCTCAAATAATTGACATTGGTTTGTTTGGTTTTCCTCGATATCAAGGCTTACCTGACTTGTAAAGATTCCAAAACATCAGTAATGTGTTACCAAAGTAAGAAACATGATTTGTGTAACAGAACCAGCAGTACTTAAGTTGGATTCAATTATTTAACCTCACTGCACCCAAAAGCACCCTCTTGTCATTTATTTATTTAGCTAAACTAATTTCTCTGTTGGTTTGGAAAACTCTCAGGCAAGCAGTGAAAAGCTGCAGCATTAAATGCAAGCTTCATTAACCCACTACAAATGATCTTCATATTTTTTTCCATAATGTTCCAAAAGGAAAATTTTGGGAATTTTCTTTCTACTTTCCTTCTACTTTCAATTTTTAGTCTTCTGTTTTATAGAATACAGAAAAACTAGAATTTCTAGATTAAACCTTGAAATTAACAGATATCTTATCCTTTGGTTGCATTATTTGGTATATATATAGGAAATGAAGGGACTTCAGAGGGAGGGATTTCTCAACTTCCCATAAATCATTTAAAACAAGGTCCTCAAACTGCCTACTTGTGACTTTCAGGTTAAGAAGGGGAAGAGATGTATGACAAAGGGTATTTGAATGCCTTGTAAACAGAGATAAAAGGCTATTTGTTAATATCTGATGATGTAAACAAGTCTCCAATAGTAGAACACCAAAATGTCCTGATAGTTGTAAAGTCTTGAAAATATCTTCAGCCCCAGGTTCTTCCTTGGCTTCCAGCCAGATCCAAGTCCCTTTTACCAGGAACACAACCCCAGGATGCATTACGCTTCCTAATACTTCACAGTCTGCTTCATTTGGCAAAGGACCTAAACCTAACCACAACAGTTAAAAAGAAAGGCTTGCATTCTACTACAAAATATACAAATCATGAAATGTATACAACTAGCAAAAACAGTTTCGTTACTACTTGATGAGAAGAATTTTGTGGGGCGTGTGTGTGTGTGTGTGTGTGTGCACGTGTGTGTGCGTGTGTGTGTGTGTGTGTGTTTTAATTCAGCATTCCAGTAATGTGAAACCACTGTTTAAGGTAGAAAATCATTTTTCAATCTCAGGAAACATCGTTACTAGCTGCCAAAAGTCAATCCATATAATAAGAAATATTTGCTAATGCTGAACACCTGCACTTTTATAGATAGCCTCCCAGGACAGCTGTGGCTGAGTCTTCATGTCTACTGATACAGCAGTCAAGTAAAAACACAAAATTTTAGATAAGAATGCTTGTTGAATTAGCCATGCATGTATCTACACTAAGTGTACCATATTTATTGGTGGACTCTGACAGTCATTAGACACAATAAAGTACAATGCAAAATATATCCAGAATAAGGTTCCCAGCTGTTCAATGCTTATATCTTGAGGTAGTAAGATACACAAATCAAAATATAGTAAAGGTATAAACATATATCATGCTTATGGAAGTCATGTGTAAATATTTATTTCACTTCCCATGGTTAGATTTAAATTTTTTGGTTTCATTGTTTGATTTTCTTACTTGCTGGGTTTAATAGGAAAAGGCATCCACCAAAAGTTTGAGAAGGGTTTGTTACTAAGGTGCAAGCATTGTTTTATATCCTTCTGAAATGAGTTCTAGCAAGTGCCATAAGGATAGTTTACACTTTCTTGCATACTATTCAAACACTGTAATGCTGAATCTTCATAGCTTTCTAATTGCATTACTCTTCTCTAACCAATCAAGCAAGAACCAGAGAAAGATGACTTTAAAATTATTACTATAAATAACAAAAAGCATTTCTTGAGTATTGACTAAGAACCAGAAACTGAATGACAATCTTTACAGATAGTGAGTTTAACTCTTACAAGATTCTGAAAAAGCTAGCCGGGTGTGGTAGCTCACGCCTGTAATCCCAGCACTTTGGGAAACCCAGGTGGGCGGATCACCTGAGGTCAGGAGTTAGAGACCAGCCTGGCTAACATGCTGGAACCATTTCTACTGGAAAAAAAAAAATACAAAAATTAGCCAGGCAGTGGCAGGCACCCATAATTCTAGCAACTCAGGAGGTTGAGGCAGGAGAATCACTTGAATCCGCGAGGTGGAGGTTGCAGTGAGCCAAGATTATGCCACTGAACTCCAGCATGAGAAACAAGAGCAAGACTCAGTCTTAAAAAAAAAAAATCTCTGAGAAAGTATACATTATTACCTTCCTTTTACAAGCAAAGAAACTGAAAATCATAGTAATTGATGTGACCGTCTCAAGTTAGATGTTTGATAAGTCAATTCTTATCTGGTAATAGAACTGGAATTTAAACCCAGGTTCATCTGCTTTGAGATGTTGTGGTCTTTCTTCTGTGTTATACTTCTTCTTTTGGCATTATTTAATTAGCACTGATTTTTTTGCTGGGCGCTATACTGGGAATGTAGCAGTAAATTAGGTGTATGTGATCCTGCCATTATAGTTTACAATCTAGCCCAGGAGATAGAACTACAAGGAATAGTAATAGTAAAATTTGGGCTATGAACAGGCAATATAGCATACAAGAGGACAAAAGGGGAACCTGGCCAAATGGTATAAATTCTGCATTCTGCACTAGATGCCACAGAGAGCTACTTGCTGAGTAATCAGCTTCGTCCCCTAAACTTCAAGTCATCCCATTGTTCACTCAATTCAATATCAATAGTGTGATATTTCTATTTATATAAAATGTTATCCACTCAGTTTTCTTTAGTTTCTGTGATTTCAGCAGGGCCAGGTAGAATAAGATGAGAGATACTGGATGGGTTCTTCTTAAATTTCTTTCCTTGGATTTCAAGCCTTTCTATTGTCGTTGTCTGTAGCACATGTCCCACCTAACATCATGTCTGAAGCAGCCTATTACTCCCTCTCCTTCACCCAGTGATGACCTGTTTATCCCCATCACACTTCCTGAAGGCAATCTGACATCACAAGCATTGTATCCCTACTACATCATTTTTCTAATATACATCCTGCTCCCTTCCTCCCTTACTGGCCTCCACAGCACTTTGCACACAAGGATTGAGCACCTCCTCAGTGGCAGAAAGGACAAATTCATATTATTCTTGGGTACTGGGTCTTCTCCTCACACTAAGCAGAAAAGTCAGAATGTTTATGGCAACACTCTAATCAAGCTTTTACCACCTGGGAACATGTGTTCAGTCATCTCTGTCTTCAGATTTTTCAAAAGCAGATACAAGCCATGCGCCAAGATTAACACAAAGTGCTGAGATTAACCAGAACTTTTTAATATGCACAGGGTAGATGAACTCTGCCTGTAGAATACACTCTCATGGGAGTGATCCAGCCAGAGCTTCACTTACTCTCTTTAATCAAGGAAGGATTTCGGAATGCAAATGAGGGTAATATTATTAAAGCAAAAAGCTTGAATCTGCTCAATTTTTTTAAATAAACCACTTGAATTCACTTAACTAGTAGCAAGCCAAGGCACTCACAGCCAAGGCACTGCAATTATAAACCTGCCACCAAAACAGGTGCAGGATATTTGAAGGCAGTGGATAGTAACCCTGCACTCTAAAGGCAACTTACTGTTCAACAGAGGTAAGCTACAGAAACACAGACTGACAGAAGCTCTTTTGTGGCAAATTAGCTGAAGTTATAAGTAGCTCTGATAAAATGCACCATATATGCTCAACTACATATCCCATAGCATCTCCTAAAAACTTCAAGCAGTATCAGGACAGATAATAATGCAATTAAATACTTACAAATACTCTGTATAAGTCATTAGAAGAAACGCTGTGTCAAATGGAATATCTATTTCTAGATCCTTGAGGAATCACCACACTGTCTTCCACAATGGTTGCACTAATTTACACTCCCAACAGTGTAAAAGTGTTCCTATTTCTCCACAACCTCGCCAGCATCTGTTGTCTCCAGATTTTTCAATGATCACCATTCTAACTGGCATGAGATGGTATCTCAATGTGGTTTTGATTTGCATTTCTCTGATGACCAGTGATGATGAACATTTTTTCATGTTTGTTGGTTGCATAAATGTCTTCTTTTGAAAAATGCCTGTTCATATCCTTTGCCCACTTTTCAATGGGGTTGTTTGTCTTTTTCTTGTAAATTTGTTTTAGTTCCTTGTAGATTCTGGATATTAGCCTTTTGTCAGATGGGTAGCTTGCAAAAGTTTTTCCCGTTCTATTGGTTGCCAATTCACTCTAATGATTGTTTCTTTTGCTGTGCAGAAGCTCTTAAGTTTAATTAGATCTCATTTGCCTATTTTGGCTTTTGTTGCCATTGCTTTTGGAGTTTTAGTCATGAAGTCCTTGCCTATGCCTATGTCCTGAATGGTATTGCCTATATTTTCTTCTAGGGTTTTTATGGTGTTAGGTCTTATGTTTAAATGTTTAATCCATCTGGAGTTAATTTTTGTATAAAGTGTAAGGGATGGGTCCAGTTTCAGCTTTCTGCACATGGTTAGCCAGTTTTCTCAACACCATTTATTAAACAGGGAATCCTTTCCCCATTGCTTGTTTTTGTCAGGTTGGTCAAAGATGGTTGTAGGTGTGTGGCGTTACTTCTGAGGCCTCTGTTCTGTTCCATTGGTCTATATCTCTGTTTAGATACCAGTACTATGCTGTTTTGATTACTGTAGCCTTATAGTATAGTTTGAAATCAGGTAGCATGATGCTTCCAGCTTTGTTCTTTTTGCTTAGGATTGTTTTGGCTATGTGGGCTCTTTTTTGGTTCCATATGAAGTTTAAGGTGGTTTTTTCCAGTTCTTTGAAGAAGGTCAATGGTAGCTTGATGGGGATAGCATTGAATCTATAAATTACTTTGGGCAGTATGCCATTTTCATTATATTGATCCAGCAATCCCATTACTGGGCATATACCCAAAGGATTATAAATCATTCTATTATAAAGACACATACACACCCATGTTCACTGCGGCACTGTTTACAATAGCAAAGACTCGGAACCAACCCAAATGCCCATCAAGGATAGACTGGATAAAGAAAATGTGTCACATATACACCATGGAATACTATGTAGACATAAAACAGGATGAATTCATGTCCTTTGCAGGGGTATGGATGAATCTGGAAACCATCATTCTCAGCAAACTGACACAGGAACAGAAAACCAAACACCGCATGTTCTCACTTATAAGTGGATGTTGAACAATGAGAACACATTGACACAGGGAGGGGAACATCACACACTGGGGTCTGTTGGGGGGTGGGGAGCTAAGGGAGCAATAGCAGGAGCTGGGGGAGGGTGGGGGAGGGATAACATTAGGAGAAATACCTAATGTAGGTGATAGGGGGATGGAGGCAACAAACTACCACAACATGTGTATACCTATTTAACAATACTGCAAGATCTGCACATGTACCCCAGAACTTAATGTATAATAAAAAGAAGAAGAAAGAAGAAGAAAGAAGAAGAAGAAGAAGAAGAAGAAGAAG
>PVKP010008794.1:0-36545 GCA_004027715.1 Plecturocebus donacophilus
AGGAGAGGCATTCTGATTTCGGGTGTTCTCAGCCTTTTTGCACTGGTTTCTTCCCATTTTTGTGGATTTATCCACCTGTCATCTTTGTAATTTCCAGATTGGGTCTCTGAGTGGACGTCCGGCTTGTTGGTGATGAAGTTTTTTCTGTTTCTTAGTTTTCCTTCGGGGGGCGCCCCTTCCCCACAGAGCTGGGCCTTCCCGGGTTCAGCTGTGCTCGCTGAATCAATTTGATCAATTTGACTGTTAAAACCTGTGCATACTTCGCAAAGTTCTCTTATTGTGTTCTTCAGTTCCAATAATTCCCTTATATTCATTTCTAAATTGTCTATTCTCATTAGGACTTCATCAAGCCTTTTTTCAACATTCTTAGTTTCTTTGCATTGAGCTAGAACATGTTCTTTTAACTCAAAAAAGTTCCTTATCATCCACCTTCTGAAGCCCATTTCTGTTATTGGAACACACTCCTTCTCCATCAGGCCTTGTTCCCTTGATGGTGAAGAACTGTGATCCCCTGTAGAAGGAGAAGCATTCTGCTTCTGGGTATTCTCAGCTTTTTTATGCTGATTCCTTCCCGTCATTGTAATTTTATTCACCTGTCATCTCTGTAGTTACCTACTTTCAATTTAGGTCTCTGAGTGGAGGTCCAACTTGTTGATTCCCAACACCAAAATCTGAGCGACCCACTGCACCGGCTAAAACCACGGCATTAAGATTCATGGTGCTTTCTGCTCGGGGGATCTCCGGTCTGGCTTCCCTCTTGAATCCTTGTTTCAATCATGTAAATGGGTGACTCGCCTTCCCGGAGATCCAGACGTCGATCAAAAGGGAAGCTAGTCCTGTTTACTCTGCACAGAGAACTGCCGCACCAAAGCACCGGCAAAACTGCCACACTGGCCACAAGAGTTGCGCTGGCGACCTGTGGGGCTCCTCCTCTGGGAATCCTAGTCCGTAAGCAACAAAAATTCTTCTGAAAATGTGGTGCCCTCTCGTTCTGTGCGCTTTCTCTGGGAGCTACAATCCTGAGCTGCTAGTAGTCGGCCATCTTGGAACTCTCTCACCCAGACCTCATTTTTCTTAATGAGACTCTGCAAGTGGCAAATGGCTGGACCATTCATTTTTAAAAAATAGGAAAAAATGAATAAGGCAAAACACTGTCTGTTTGAAAGAGAGAAAATCAATCAAATTGAATAAATCTCTAGCAACACTGACCAAAAAAAAGACACGTAAATATTAGGAATGAAAAAGAGGAAATCACTATGAATCCTTTGACCATTTAGAAGAAAAATAAAGGATACAATAAATAGCTTTACACTAATATAGTCAACAACTTAAACAAGTTCTTGAAAACCGAAAACTACCAGAACCTCAATCAAGATAAAACAGACAATCTGGTCAGTTCTGTACTCTTCAGAGAAATTGAATTTGTAAATAAAAGTTTCTACAAAAGGAGTTCTCCAGGTCCAGATAGTTGCCTTGAGGATTTCTACCATAAATTTAAAGAATTAGCACTAATTTTATACATTCTCCTACAGAAATAGAAGAAGCAAAAACACTTCCCTACTAATTTTATGAGGTTAGTATTACCCTTATAACAAACCAGAAAAGACAATACAATTATTTGTATCACTCATGAATTTAGAAGCAAATATTCTCAACAAAACATTAAGAAATTGAATTCAGCAATGTATACAACGAATTGTACACCAAGACCAAATGGGGCTTATTCCAGGTATGTAAAGCTTGTTCAGCATTTGAAATCAATCAATGTGATCCATCACAGGTTAATTAAAAAAATTGTATGATCTTAACAGTTGACACACAAAAAAAGTATTTGCCAAGATTCACAATTTAAAAAAAAAAAGAAGAGTAGAAGGGAACTTTCTTGGCTTAATAAAGAGCATCGACAAAAAAAAACCTTCAGCTATTATACTTAGAATTAAAGGAATGTTTGCTTTTCCTTTAAGATTGGGAGCAAAGCAACCATGTCCACTCTTATCACTCTATTCATCATATTACTGGAAGTTTTAGCCACTGAAATATGCAAAGAAAATAAATAACACATACAGATCAAAAAGGAAGAACTGAAACTGGACCTGCTTGTAGGTGGTTAGCATGATTGTCTACATAGATGTAGGAAACTACAAAAAAAAATCCTAGAATTAATAAGCATTAGGGAGTTCCTAAATCCAGATCAATGTATAAAAATCAACTTTATTTCTGTATACTGACAATGAACATGTAGAAACCAAAATCAAACAACCATTTACAATTGTTTCAAATAAAACGAAATACTTAGGGATTAATCTAACAAATTGTGTACAGAATCTGTATGCTGAAAACTTTGAAATGCTAATGAAAGGAATTTTTAAAAGGCCTAAAGAAATGGGGACACATACTGTGTTCATGAGTTGGACGACTCAACATAGAAAAGTTGTCAATTCTTCCCAAATTGATCTACAAATATAATCCAATTCCTATCAAAATCCCAGCAAGGGTTTTTGTAGACATAGAAAACCATATCCCAAAATGTATCTGGAAAGTACCAGGCCCTAGAATAGAAAAAAAAAAAAAGAAAGAAAAGAAAAGGAAAAAGATGAAGAAGAGGAAGAAAATCTGGACTAAGAATAGAATGGGAGGAATTATTCTACCTGGTATTATATTTACTATGTAATAGTAGCAATTAAGACAGTGTGGCATTGACAATGGAATAGACATTGATATTTGGAACAAGATAGAGAACCCAGAAATAGACCTACAGAAATATGCCCAACTGAGTTTTTTATAAAGATACAAAAGCAATTCAGTGGAAGAAGAAAAACCATTTCAACAAACAGTGCTGGAGAATTTGAACAACGATAGGCACAAAAATGAACACAACACAACCTAAGTCTCACTGCTCATAAAAAATTACTCAAAATAGAAACAAACATAAATGTGAGCCATAAACTTTAAAACATCTAGAGAAAAATAGAAAAAAAATCTTCAGGATCTAAGATTTCTTAAACTAAACCAAAAGTGTAATCCATAAGAAGAAAAACTAATAAATTTAACTTTATCAAAATTAAAAAATTTTACTTAGTTAAAGATTCCATTATGAGAATGAAAAGACTAGCTATACACTGGGGAAAATACTTGCAAAATGCCACTACCAATGAAGAATTAGTATCTTGAATTTAAAAAAAAAAAAAAAAAACTCTTAAAATTTAACAGTAAAAAAAAATCTGGATTACACAAGGAAAAGATACACACAAAAATTTCACTGAAGAGGCGACACAGCTGATGGAAAATAAATACATGAAAAAATGTTCAACACCACTAGTTATTAGAAAAATTAAAATTAAAATTATAATGAGATATCACTACACATCAGTCAACGTGACTAAAATTTACAGATAGCAACATCACCAAATGCAATCATGAATATGAAAAATATAATTTATATATCTCTGGTGGAAATAAAAAATGGTACAGCCAGGCTGGAAAACAGTTTAGCAGTCTCTTAAAAAATTATATATACCATTATTATACAACTTAGCAACTGTACCCTTTAGTGTTAATTCCAAAGAAAGAAAAACCCGTATCTACACAAAATCTGTACATGAATGTTCACAGAAGCTTTACTTTTAATAGGCAAAGGCTGCAATCAGTTCAGGTATCCTTCAACAGGTAGATAATTAAACAAAACTATGATTCATCCATTCCCTGGAAAACTAGTTGGCAACAGAAAAGAACAAAATGTTGATAGACACAACTTAGATAAATACCTAGGGAATTATGCTAATTTTTTAAGCCAATTTTGACTGAGCATGGTGGCTCATGCCTGTAATCCCAGCACTTTGAGAGTCCAAGGCAGGCAGATCATGAGGTCAGGAGTTCAAGACCAGCCTGACCAAGATGTTGAAACCACCTCTCTACTAAAAATACAAAAATTAGCCAGCATGGTGGCATACACCTGTAATCTCAGCTACTCAGGAGGCTGAGGCAGAAGAATCACTTGAACCCAAGAGGTGGAGGTTGCAGTGAGTGGAGACCGTGCCACTGTACTCCAGCCTGGGTGACAGAGCAAGACTCTGTCTCAAAAAAAAGAAGAAAGCCAATTTCAAAAGGTTCCATTTATATTATTTCCTGTATATAATATTTTTGAAAGGATGAAACATTAAATATTGAGAAATGGTTGGATGGTTTCCAAGAACTATGGATGATGTGGGAAGAGGGAAGTGGAAGAAAGGAAAGGATGGTGAACGTGCTTAAAAGAGTGCAACCTGGACCAGGTACGGGTGGCTCATGCCTGCAATCTTAGCACTTCGGGAGGCCAGGGCAGGCAGATCACTTGAGGTCAGGAATTTGAGACCAGCCTGGCCAATGTGATGAAACCCCATCTCTACTAAAAATACAAAAATTAGCCAGGCGTGCTGGTGCACACTTGCAATCCTAGGTACAGGGAGGCTGAGGCAGAGAATTACTTGAACCCGGAGGCAGAAGTTGCCGTTAGCCTAGATCATTCCATTGCATTCCAGCCTGGGCGATAGAGCAAGACACCATCCAAAAAAAAAAAGGGGGGGTGGAACTGTCCTATTATCTTTACTGCAGTGAAGTAAATATACATAAACAGGCATATATATACATGAATCTTCACATACGATAAATTGTATAGAACCAAATATCCAAACGCACAAGAAATGAATGTAAAAAAATGAGTGGAACCTGAGGAAGAAAAGTATATTGTCTCAATGCCACTTTCCTGGCTATAATATTGTGCTATAACTTTGTAAGATGTTATCATTGGACAAACTGGGTAAAGGGTACATGGAATCTCTGTATTATTTCTCTTTTATATTTATTTAACTTATTATGATTTATTTTATCTTTTGATCCAGGGTTTCACTCTATCACCCAGGCTGGAAGGCAGTGGTGTGATCATAGCTCACTACATCTTTGGCCTCCTGAGCTCAAACAGTGCTCCTGCTTCAACCTCCCAAGCAGCTAGAATTACAGGCAAGCACCACCACATTTGGCAATTTTTTTTTTTTTTTTTTTTTTTTTTTTTGGTAGAGATGGGGTTGCCTAAGATGGTCTCTTAACTCCTGGGCCCAAGTGATCTTCATGCTTCCATGCCTGGCCCAGGTTGCACTCTTCCCACATCATCCATAGTTCTTGGAAACCATCCAATCAAGATGATAGGGCCATAATGAAAACCCACAACTTGCATCACTGGAAACAATGAAAGATTGAAAACTTTTTCCCCTTAGGTGGGGAATAAGACAAAGATGCCTGCTTTTGCCACTTCTACTGAGAATCATTCTAGAAGTTCTAGCCAGACCAATGAGGCAAGAATAATAAATAGAATAATCCAAGTTGGAAAAAAAGAAGTAAAATTATCTCTGTTCACAGATGATGTGATCTGTATTATTTCTTATGACTGCATGTGAATTTATAATTATTTCAAATAAGTTGTATCTTTAAAAAGTCTGTGGGCCATGTGAGCCTCCAGTAAAAACAAAAACAGGCTTTTCTGTTAAAAATAAAATTAAAGAGGACTATACCTTGAAAATGGCAAGGTCTAATTTTCCATGGGTCAAACCAGCAAGGATTGTGGGGTGGATCAGAATGTCTATCAGGTTAGAGAGGTCTGCTTTAAATTACAAACAAAACAAACCAGTGCACCTTGTCCCTTCTACTGTACGGCTGGTTGTCCTTTCTGATAACAATAATCCTAATCCTATCCTAGTTAATATGGGATTTTCTTGATTTGTCTTCTTTGTTTTTATTTGGGGACCAGCTGAGTCAAAGGGTCCTTGCCACACCCACCACCCTTTTCCAACCCCCTATCTCCCACGTGTTACTAGGGGAAGCCAGTCCAGCAGATCCCCAGCATCTGGCCTTCTGGTTTTGGTCTATGTATAGTTTTGAGTTTTTCTAGGCTGGTTCTATTTCTAAACTCTGGCTTATAGTTTAAATAATGATACAAATGAGCTGGGCATGGTGGCCCTTGCCTGTAATCCCATCCACTTGAGAGGAGCCAGAGGCAGCAGCCCCTTTAATGCTTTGCTTAAATCTCTGAAGTAACCCTGGGCTCCTTTGTTGTCAGCCCCCAAGAGAAACTGAAGGCTCAGGGAGGCTCACCTGCAGGAGCCGTCCCTGAGACCCACTTGCTCATGCATTGCCACGTATTGCGGCCTGTGTCCAATCACATGTTTACAAGTTTTAGGTAAACTAGTGCCCCCCAAAATGGACACGAATTTCATAACTATTACTACAAGAAACTGTATCGCACTTTAGTGACATGCAAGGGCAAATATGCCATACCTTGTTTTCAGGGCTGACATTTTTCTACTCCAAATACAGACTCTGCCAACCAAATCATACTAAATGATAAGTAAAAACAACAGCAAATTAATCACACCTGGCACAAAGTAGCTCAACTTAGAAATTGTCATAAAGACTATATTATATAGAAAATTATGTCCATTTTTGAGGGAGGGTGACAAACTTTTTAAATATATGCTCTGGCTTCGGATATTAGCTAAGAATATTGGTACATGCATACATATTTATAAATATAAATATGTGTATATTTGGAAGTGTTGACAGTTTTTCTCTCTTGAAGTAAAAGATCAAAGTAATCTCAAACCTTCCAATTTTTAAAATGCTTTGTTGATCTCTTCCAAGAGTCCTACTATTTGAGCTTACCAAATAATTATTGATTAAAAATCAGAATTTAGTTTAGCAGGACATTATTTCTCATTGTTCCTTGCCACACCCACCACCCTTATCCCATCCCCTATCTCTCACGTGTTATTTGGGGAAGCCAGGCAAATAGGTCTATGAGCCATGATTCCAATGTGGCTTCTTTGGAATGTCTAAAGGGAGAAGGCCCGGCAGAATTGTTCCGTGATTTGTATTCAGAACATATCACACACTAATTATGTGACTTGGGAGCTGAAGAAAATCACACAGTGCCATCACTTGTTTCTTTCTTCCTTTATTGGCTTTTTTTCCTTTTTGTTTTTGTTTATTTTTTACTTTTGGGGTTTGTGTGTGTATGTATTTTAACTATAAGTTTTAGGATACATGTGCAGATTGTGCAGATTTGTTACATAGGTATACATGTACCATGGTGGTTTGCTGCACTTATCAACTCATCATTTAGGTTTTAAGCCCCGAGTGCATTAAGTATTTGTCCTAATGTTCTCCCTTCCCTGCAAGGGACATTATCTCATTTTTTTCGTGGCTGCATAATATTCCATGGTGTATATGTACCACATTTTCTTTATCCAGTCTATCATTGATGGGCATTTGGGTTGGTTCCATGTCTTTGTTATTGTAAATAGTGCTGCAATAAACATATGTATGCATGTGTCTTTGTAGTAGAATGGTTTATATTCCTTCGGGTATATACCTAGCAATGGGAATGCTGGGTCAAAATGATATTTCTTTGATTCCTTGAGGAATCATCACACTGTCTTTCACAATGGTTGAATTAATTTACAATTCCACCAACAGTGTAAAAGTGTTCCTATTTCTCCACAGCCTCACCGGCATTTATTGTTTCCTGACTTTTAAATAATTGCCATTCTTACTGATGTGAGATGGAATCTCATTGTGGTTTAGATTTGCGTTTCTCTAATGATCAGTAATGATGAGCCTTTTCTCATATGTTTGTTGGCTGCATAAATGTCTTCTTTTGAAAAATGCCTGTTCATATCCTTTGCCACTTTTTGATGGGGTTGTTTGTTTTCTTCTTCTAAATTTGTTTAAGTTCCCTGTAAATTCTGGATATTAAACCTTTGTCAGATGGGTAGATTGGAAAAATTCTCTCCCCTTTTGCTGGTGGCCTGTTCACTCTGATGCTAGTTTCTTTTGCAGTGCTGAAAAAGAAGCTCTTTGGTTTACTCAAATCTCATTTGTCAATTTTGGTTTTTGTTGCCATTGCCTTTGGTGTTTTAGTCATAAAGCCTTTGCCCATGCCTATATCCTGAATGGTATTGCATAGGTTTTCTTCCAGGGTTTTTATGATTTGGGGTTTTACATTCAAGTCTTTAATCCATCTGGAGTTAATTTTTGTATAAAGTGAAAGGAAGGGGTCCAGTTTCAGTTTTCTGCATATGGCTAGCCAGTTTTCCTAGAACCACTTACTGAATAGGATTTCCTTTCCCCATTACTTTTTTTGTGAGGTTTGTCAAAGATCAGATGGTTGTAGATTTGTGATGTTATTTCTGAGGTCTCTGATCTGTTTCATTGGTCTAGTACCAGTGCCATGCTGTTTCCATTACTGTAGCTTTTTGTATAGTTTGAAGTCAGGTAGCATGATACCTCCAGCTCTGTTCTTTTTGCTTAGGATTGTCTTGGCTATACAGGCTCTTTTTTGGTTCCACATGAAATTTAAAGTACTTTTTTCTAATCCTGTGAAGAAATTCAGTGGCAGTTTAATGGGAATAGCATTGAATCTATAAATTACTTTGGGAAGTATGGCCATTTTCACAATATTGATTTTTCCTATCCATGAGAATGGAATGTTTTTCCATTTGTTTTTGTCTTCTCTTATTTCCTTGAGCAGTGGTTTATAGTTCTCCTTGAAGAGGTCCTTCAAGCCCCTTATAAGCTGTATTCCTAGGATTTTATTCTCTTTGTAGCAATTGTGAATGGGAGTTCACTCATGATTTGGCTCTGTGCTTGTCTATTGTTGGTGTATAGGAATGCTTATGATTTTGCACATTGATTTTGTTTCCTGAGATTTTGCTGAAGTTCCTTATCAGCTTAAGGAGTTTTGGGGCTGAGACACTGGGGTTTTCTAAATATAGAATCATGTCATCTGAAAATAGAGACAATTTGACCTCCTCTCTTCCTATTTGAATACGCTTTATTTCTTTCTCTTGCCTGATTGCCCTGGCCAGTACTTCCAATACTATGTTGAACAGGAGGGGTGAGAGAGGACACTTTTGTCTTGTGCCAGTTTTCAAAGGGAATGCTTCCAGTTTTCGCCCATTTGGTATGAAACTGACTATAGGTTTATCATAAATAACTCTTATTGAGATATGTTTCATAAATACTTAGTTTATTGAGAGTATTAACATGAAGAGGTGTTGAATTTTATCGAAGGTCTTTTCTGCATCTATTGAGATAATCAATTTTTGTCATTGGCTGTATTTACTTGATGGATTGTGTTTATTAATTTGTGTATGTCGAACCAGCCTTGCATCTCAGGGATAAAGCTGACTTGATTGTGGTGGATAAGCTTTTTGATGTGCTGCTGGATTCAGTTTCCCAGTATTTAATTGAGGGTTTTTGTGTCAACGTTCATCAGGGATATTGGCCTGAGATTTTTCTTTTTTTGTTCTGTCTCTGTCAGATTTTCATATGAGGATGATGCTGACCTCATGAGTCAAGGAGAAGTCCCTCTTTTTCAATTGTTTGGAATAGTTTCAGAAGGAATGGTACAAGTTCTTCTTTGCATCTCTGGTAAAATTTGACTGTGAATCTGTCTGGTCCTGGACTTTTTTTTGGTTGATAGGGTACTAATTACTGCCTCAATTTCAGTACTTGTTATTGGTCTGTACACAGATTTTACTTCTTCATGGTTTAGTCTTGGGAGGGTGTATATGTCCAGGAATTTGTCCATTTCTCCTAGATTCTCTAGTTTATTTGTGTGGAGGTATTTATAATATTCTCTGATGATATTTTGTGTTTCTGTGGGATCAGTGGTGATATCCCCTTTATCATTTTTTATTGTGTCTATTTGATTCTTCTCTCTTTTCTTCATTAGTCTAACTAGCTGTCTATTTTGTTAACTTTTTCAAAGGACCAGCTCCTGGATTCATTGATTTTTTGAAGGGTTTTTCATGTCTCTATCTCCTTCAGTTCTGCTCTGATTTTAGTTATTTCCTGTCTTCTGTTAGATTTTGAGTTTGTTTCCTCTTGCTCCTCTAGTTCTTTTAATTGTGATATTAGGGTGTCAATTTGAGATCTTTCCAGCTTTCTGATGTGGGCATTTAGTGCTATAAATGTCCCTCTTAACACTGCTTTAGCTGTGGCCCAGAGATTCTGGTACCTTGTCTGTTTGTTTTCATTAGAACTTCCTGACTTCTGCCTTAATTTCGTTATTTACCCAGAAGTCATTAAGGAGCAGGTTGTTCAATTTTCATGTAGTTGTGTGGTTTTCAGTGAGTTTCTTAATCCTGAATTCTAATTTGACTGCACTGTGGTCTGAGAGACTGTTTGTTATGATTACAGTTCTTTTGCATTTGCTGAGGAGCATTTACTTCTAATTATGTGGTCGATTTTAGAATAAGTGCCATGTGGCAATGAGAAGAATGTATACTCTGTTGATTTGGGGTGGAGAGTTCTTTAGATGTCTATTAGGTCCACTTAATCCAGAGCTGAGTTCAAGTTCTGAATATACTTTGTTGATTTCCTGTCTCCTTGATCTGTCTAATACTGACAGTGAGGTGTTAAAGTCTCCCGCTATTATTGTGTGGGAGTCTAAGTCTCTTTGTAGGTCTCTAAGAACTTGTTCTATGAATCTGGATGCTCCTATATTGGTTGCATATATATTTAGGACAGTTAGCTCATCTTGTTGAGCTGTTCCCTTTACTATTATGCAATGCCCTTCTTTGTCCTTTTTTTTCTTTTGATCTTTGTTGAATTAAAGTCAGTTTTAACAAAGACTAGGATTGCAACCCTCACTTGTTTTTATTTTCCATTTGCTTGGTAAATTTTCCTCCATCCCTTTATTTTGAGCCTATATGTGTCTTTGGACATGAGATGGGTCTCCTGAATATAACACACTGATGGGCTTTGACTTTTCATCCAATATGCCAGTCTGTGTCTTTCAACTGGGGCACTCTGCTCATTTATATAAGGTTAATATTGTCATGTGTGAATTTGATCCTGTCATCATGATGCTAGCTGGTTATTTTGCACATTAATTGATGCAGTTTCTTCATAGTGTCATTGGTCTTTATATTTCCATGTATTTTTGCAGTGGCTGGTAGCCGTTTTTCCTTTTCATATTTAGTGCTTCCTTCAGGAGCTCTTGCAAGGCAGGCCTGGTGGTGACAAAATCACTTGACATTTGCTTGTCTATAAAGGATTTTATTTCTCCTTCACTTATGAACCTTACTTTGGCTGGATATGAAATTCTGGGTTGAACATTCTTTTCTTTAAGAATATTAAGTATTGGCCCCCTACTCTCTTCTGGCTTGTAAGGTTTCTGCTGAGAGATCCACTGTCAGTCTGATGGCTTTCCCTTTATGAGTGACCTAACCTTTCTGTCTGGCTGCCCTTAACATTTTTTCCTTCATTACAACTTTGGAGAATCTGATGATTATGTGTTTTGGGATTGATCTTCTCATGGAGTATCTTAGTGGTGTTCTCTGCATTTCCTGAATGTGAATGTTGGCCTGCCTTGCTAGGTTGAGGAAGTTCTCCTGGAGAATATCCTGAAGTGTGTTTTCCAACTTGGTTCCAGTCTTCCTGTCACTTTCAAGTACACAATCAGTCAGGGTTTGGTCTTTTCACATAGTCTTATATTTCTTGGAGGCTTTGTTCATTCTTTTTCACTCTTTTTTCTCTAATCTTGTCTGCATGCCTTATTTCAGCAAAAGGATCTTCAATCTCTGATATCCTTTCTTCTGCTTGATTGATTCGGCTATTGATACTTGTGTATTCTTCACAAAGTTCTCTTGGTGTGTTTTTCTGCTCCATCAGATCATTTATGTTCCTCTCTAAACTGGTTATTCTAGTTAGCCATTTCTGTTAGCTTTTATCAAGGTTCTTAGCTTCCTTGCATTTGGTTAGAACATGCTCCTTTAGCTAGCTCAGAGGAGTTTATCACCCATCTTCTGAAGCCTACTTCTGTCAATTCATCAATCTCATTCTCCATCCAGTTTTGTGCTTTTGTTGGAGAGGTTTTGCAGTCATTTGAAGGAGAAGAGGCATTCTGGTTTTGAAATTTTCAGTGTTTTTGAGCTGGTGTTTCCTCATCGTGGATTTATCTGCCTTTGATCTTTGAAGCCGATGACTTTTGGATAGACATTTGTTGGGGTAGGGGGGTCCTTTTTGTTGATGTTGTTATTGTCATTGCTTTCTGTTTGTTTTTCTTCTAACATTCAGGTCCTCCTTCTCCAGGTCTACTGCAGTTTGCTGGAGGTCCACTCCAGACCCTGTTCACCTGGGTATCACCAATGGAGACTGCAGAACAGCAAAGCTTGCTGCCTGCTCCTTCTTCTGGAAGGTTTGTCCCAGAGGGACATCAGCCTGATGCCAGCTGGAGCTCTTCTGTATGAGGTGTCTGTCAATTCCCATTGGACAGTCTCTCCCAGTCAGGAGGCAAAAGCGTCAGGGACTCACTTGAAGAGGCAGTCTGTTCCTTAGCAGAGCTGATGCACTGTGCTGGGAGAATCCCACTTGTAAGGATCCACTGCTGTCTTCAGAGCCAGCAGACAGGAAAGATGAAGTCCACTGAAGCTCCAACCACAGGTGCTGTGTCCCAGGAAGATGAGACTTTTATCTATAAGCCCCTGACTGGGGCTGCAGCATTTCCTGTGAAGGTGTCCTGTGCAGTGAGGAGGAATCTGAAGAAGCAGTCTGGCCCTAGCCACTTTGCTGCACTGTGGTGAATTCCACTCAGTCTAATCCTCCCAGTTGCCTTAGCAGTGTAAAGGAAAAACTGCCCACTAAAGCCTCAGTAACGGCAGATGCCCCTCCCCCATCAAGTTCAGTTATCTTAGGCTGCCTACAGACTGCTATGCTGGCAGTGAGAATTTCAAGCCAGTGGTTCTTAGCTTGCTGGGCTCCATGGGAGTGGGACCCAATGAGCAAGACTGCTTGATTCCCTGGCTTCAGCTCCCTTTCCAGGGGAGTGGACGGTTCTCTTGTCTTGCTGGAGTTCCAGGCACTGATGAAGTATGAAAAAATTCTTGCAGCTAGCTCAGTGCCTGCCCAAACAACTGCCCAATATGGTGCTTGAAACCCAGGGCCCTGCTGGTGTAAGTTCATGAGGGAGTCTCCTGATCTGCAGACTGCAAAAAAAAAACGTGGGAAAGTCATAGTACCTAGGGTGGGTAACACAGTCCCTCGCCACTTCCCTTGGCTGCAGGGAGGGAGGTCCCCCGGTTCCTTGCACTTACTGAGTGAAGCGATGCCCCAGCCTACTTCTTCTCACCCTCTGTGGGCTGCACTCACCATCTAATCAGTCTCAATGATATGAACTGGGTAGCTCAGTTGGAAATGAAGAAATCACCCACCTTCTGCTTTGGTCTTGCTGGGAGGTGCAAACCTGAGCTGTTCCTATTCAGCCATCTTGACCCCTTCCCTGTTTTTTAGTTTTTAATGAACTTTTCATTTTAGAGTAGTTTTATATTTACAGAAAGGCTTTGAAGGCAGTACACAGTTCCCACATACCTCCCACCCAGTTTTCCTTGTTATTAGCATCTTATATTAGTATAGTACATTTTTCACAATTAATGAGTGAAATCAGTTAGGTTTTATTAACTAAAATGCATACTGTATTCATGAATCCTTGGTTTTCACTGCATGTCCTTTTTCTGTCCCAGGACCCCACATTACATTTTGTCATCAAGTCTCCTTAGGTATGGCTTAGCTATGACAGTTTTGCAGTCTTTATTTGCTTTTGATGACTCGGAGAGTTGTAAGGAGTACTGATCAGGTATTTTGTTGGGAATCCCTCAGTTGAGATTTATCTGCCACTCTTCTCGTGATCAAACTGGGGTTATAGGTTTCACAGAGAAAGACCACAGAAGAAAAGGGTCATTCTCATCATGTGACGTCAAGGGTGTACACTGTCAATTTTACTCACCACTGTTGGTGTTGACCTTGATCACCTGGATATGGCAGCTTCTGTCAGGTTTCCCCACTGTAAAGGGATCCTTTGTTCTCCTTTTCCTTAGGGTACTCTTTGGAAGGAAGTCATGATGCACAGCCCACACGTACAGGGCTGGGAGTTACCTTCCACCTATTTGAAGGTGGATTCTTCTGCCTGGTAGAGCTGCCTATTGTCTCCTATTTGCTTATTTATAAATTATTTGTTTATATCACGATGGACACATAGTTACTTAGTTTATACTTTGAGTCATAATTCAATACTTTCTTATTTATTTTTGTGTTCAGTTTTCTCCAGATTTGACAATTGGAGCTCTGTCAGTTAGCTCCTGTGTGTTCTGACATTTTTTCATCATTGTTGGGGTAATTCAACTATTGCTTTCATTAAGCTTCTGTCTATAATGGAGTCATTGTGTTCCAACATTAGGCAACAAGAGCATATGTTTCTTCTCAAACTGTGAGAGTTTAAACTTTTCCTGCGAGCAATGACAGTGTCAGACTGCACAGCTGTGAGTCATCCTGCAGCAGGTAAATGCAGAGAGCACCATCATTTCTTTAGTGGTATTAAAGATCAGCTGTCAGATGTGGATCTCTCCCCCAAATCGGGCTGGATGTGCAAAGCACAATGACAATGTCCTATGCCCAGGGACATCTGCACAGCAGAGGAGCATTTGCAACATGATGCATTTGCTGCTGGAACCTCTACTGAGGCAAGTGTGTGACCCACGGCCTTGAAGAATGAAACATGTCACCTGGTTCACTGAGAGTATTACAGACCACTGGATTTCTGGAAACTCAGCAACTCTCACTGCCTCGGTCAAACAGAGAAAGTGGGTGTGAAGCAAATTTGAAAATCCCACCTCATCCCTGCAGGACCACAAAAGTTTCTCCATACACTGAATACAAGAAGTGTTTTCGGTAGGGTCAGGAGCTTTCTCTTGGCCTGTGCAGATGAGGAGAGGGTGAGAAGAATGAGATACTCGGAGTCTTAGGTTGAAAGAGTGCTTTTGAGATTGCTCTGGGACAAAAAGGAAATTTCCCTAGGTCTTCCAACACTTTTGAAGGCATCCCATTAACTCGATTAATCTTCAACACAATATTCACTGAGCACCATTCATGCCAGGTAGGCATGAGAATGCAGACTGCCCAGCCTGTGGGGAAGGTTGCCACAGTGCCCTCCACAGAGGGCATCACCGTGCTTGAAAATGAACAGACAGACTGCTGCGGAAAACAGCATGCAGTTCCTCAAAAAGCTGAAAATAGAACTATCATATGATCTAGCAATCCCACTTCTGGTATATTTTCAAAAGAATTAAAAGCAAGGTGTCTAAGAGATTTGCACACCCACATTTGTAGCAGCATTATTCACAATAGCCAAGGCATGGAAGCAACCCAAGTGTCCAACCACGGAGGAATGGACAAGCAAAGTATGGCCTGCAGTTCCCTGCAGATGAAGATCCCTCTGGGGTTGCCCCAAAACAGGCGGCAGGGGAATTCCCACAAGGGACTACCCCAAGCCATCCCAAGATGAGGACAGTTGGAATTTGGAAACAGAAAAAAAGGCACTAAGTGTGAGCATTTATAAGGGGGACTTGCACACAGAGGGCTTCAGCATCCTCAGGATGGAGACTAAGAAAAGAGATGGTCTACCAGGTATGTCTGAAAACAGGTGTTTTTGCACACCAGCCTCAACAGCTTTATCATCAATGCCTGAGAATAGTCAAGGCACCAGCCTGAATACAAGCCTGCAAGGGAAACCTGCAGCCGCCCAGGCCTCAGAGGGGTCAAGGCCCTCAGTGTTTCTCAGGCAGGACAGAGAAAGAAGCGGGGGACACTGGGGGAGCCCACATGCATTCATACAATAGCGTATCATTCAGCCTTAAACAGGAAGGGGATTCTGATACACACCACAACATGGATGAACCTTGAGAACATCATGCTAAGAGAAAGAAACCAGACACAAAAATACAAATACTGTGTGATCCTTAGATGAGATACCTCTAGGAGTCACATTCACAGAGACAAAATGTAGAATGGTGGGTGTCAGTGGCTAGGGGGAGGAGGGATGGGGAGTCATCATTTAGTGGGCTCAGAGTTTAAGTTTGGGAATATTAAAAAGTTTTGGAGATGGAGGATGGTGATGGTTGCACAACAGTGTGAACGTACTTCATGCCCCTGAATTGTATACTTGGAAATGGCTAAGATGGTAAATGCCCTATTACACGTAGTTCACCACAAGAAAAATGAAGGAAGGAATCGGTGGATGGATGGCTGAATGAGCACCACTCAGCACCTGTGCCTTCCTGTGGGGCATGCACTGGTCCTGGAAATAACTTCGTTCCTTTTATAGAAGACCCTGGGGAGTTTATTGGAGTGCTAGAGGTAGAAGAACTCAGCTGTGGACAAGATAAGGCCTAAGTTAATGAAGAAGGGCTCCAGGAAGAGGAAGGCAGCCACGAAGGGAGCCCCTGCAAGCAGAGGATGGCTGAACAGGCCAAGGAGGACGGTGGCCCAGATTCCTCACCTGACCTCGGGTGTCAAAATTGGGTGGATGGACAGCTGAGTGAATACATGCACACATGACTGAATAAGCAGGAGAATGAATAAGATGGCATGGAAGAAAGTCCACAGCCTGCAGGGTGATGTGTCCCAGTGCAGTGAGAACAGAAGGCCCTGGGAAACCCCAGGGTGCACCCAGCCTGGCCTGGGCCTGAGATTTTCAAAAGAAAGAATAAGGTTCATTCCATCTGATTTTGATCCCATTCCAAGCAACCCCATCAAACCAGGGAGAAATCAGCAGTACATTACACAGTAACCACGCTCTGAATCATAGAAATCAGCAGTACATTACACAGTGACCATGCTCTGAATCACAGCATTCCCCACAACTGACTCAGGAGTTGTAACCCAGCCTGAGAGCTCAGGTGGCCGTCCACTCAGGAACCCGCACCCCCAACCAGCTTTTTCCTCTGGACCGCCCCTGGCTTCACAGCAAGCAGATGGGTTACAATAGCACAAAAACTCACAAGGAAAAGGGAGTTTTATGAGACACAAATGATATGGTAAGTGTGAAAATACTTTGTAAAAGATCCAACACTCTTAATCATGTAAACCATCATATGTCATAATCATTTTACTAATAATTAAGTCAGTTGTCATGCAATTGGTTGAACTCCTCTCTGCTGATTTTTTCCCATTGATTTGTATTGAGACTGGGATAAAGAAATGAAGTAAAATGTGTATAAATCCCAGAACTAGAAGCGCACACATGACAGCCACCCTAAACCAGAGGACGCTGTGAAAAATTACTACTGTGCATTAGCAGTCAGCGCCAATTCCTGGGGAGTAACTTTTGGAAAAATAAGTGCTGGAATGTAGTATGCAGTAAAGTCTCCTGAAATGAGATAATTCATGCAAAGTACTTAGAACAGTGCTTGGCACATAGTAAGTGTCCAATAAATGTTCACTATTATTGTTGTAAATATTAAAGCCATTTTTATACTCCAGAGGGATCCTCTATTTCCTTATATGACACTGAGCATTCCTCTGGACAACATTAAGTAACACTTTGCTGTGGCTTAGATTTGCTATCTTCTGCTTTTTTCAGCTGGTCTGAATTTCTGTGTTAGGCCAGAGCTGAATTCCAAACCCAGCTCCCAGGCTTGGAAGCCCTGTAACTCTAGAGGTGTCGCTTAACACCAATGAGCTCCTGTGTGAAAGGAGAATAAATGTAGGCAGCCCCTTCTCCAGAGCTAAGGCCGCTCCGGAGTTAAGGTGCAGTCCACCATCTGCTTCCTCTGCACATCCACTGTGTACTCTTCTGTGCCAACACATCTTCCCAGCTTACCCTTTGTTACTGCTTCCCAGGATTTCCAGCCCATCTAGGTTCTCAGCTCGTCCCCATCAGCACTTCCTGACCAATACTCCTGAGACAGTTTCTCCCTCTGCCTCTGTGCATGTGTTAGAGATTCCTTCTGAGCCTTTGTGTAGGTGCTCTTGAATCATAACTCCCTTGGATACCAACTGGACTTGACTAGGTGCAGAGGTGGCATTTGACGTGGAACACAGCCATCCAGGGAAAAAGGGCTGCAGTCACAAGACAGCAGCTACAGCTACCTCACTCTTCACAGCCACGTCACTTCTGTTTCCCCTTCCCTTGGTGCCCTTCCCTGACCTTCTGCCTTGGAAACTCCTACTTTTCCTTCAAAGCCCAGGTCTGATGTGCTTTTTTCTTTGAAATCTCCCCTGAATTCCCCCCTCCGGCTGGATGAATGGATGCACCACCCTCTTTGTCACCACCATCTCTGTCACCACCCTCTCTGTCATTCTAGAATTCCTCCCACAAGACACATGTGCTTGTGGTACCACAATCATGGGGAGGGGGAACCACACATGTGTCTATCATGTAATAGGTGATTTCTGTCACTTGCAGGCTCCAGGCCACCCTATGGAGGCCCCAGTCTTGCTTCACAGCACTCCTGAGGGGCCAGGAGGCTTTAGGAGAGAAGATAAGAATCCCAGAAATGACTGGGTGAGGAAACTGCAAGCATGTGAACAGGAAGGAAATAACATGAGAGTGCTGAGAACACAGAGAGAGAGAGAAACCCAGGAGAATGAGGAATGTTCAACCCTAAATTAACGGCTCTCCAGCTAATAGTGAATGCAGGCTAGAAATCAGGCAGCATGCCAGGTACGTGGAATTTTTCAAATTGCTTTGTTCTGAAGATGCACAAAATATGAAATAGGCCATTTTCTCAAAGGCTTATATAGTCTTATATATGAAGGCCAAAAGAGAGTTTTGGCAAGACTGTGGGTGAGGGCTGAATGGACTGGGGTGAGCCACCCTGAGGATCCAGGTCCTAGCACACAGAGCTCTCTAACCTGTGGCACACATTTGGCCTTGCTCTCTCCAGCCTTCTATTTCTCTTCTGACACATTGGGAGGAGACACTGAGTTCCCTGTCATTATCAAGTTTTGCCCAGCTCCTTGAACGATTAGGATAGAACTGGACAGAGAGGTGGATTCCTGTGCCTCCCTTTTTAGTACTGTGAGGATCTTCTTGATCTGGCCCTTGCTGAGGCGGTGAGCAGTGTTCCCAGACCCAGGAGTGACAGTGTACCTGAGAGTCTACCTGGAGCTTTCCCAGGGCACTGCCTGCCCCACCCCAGCAAGGACCACAGGCTACCCAGTGAGAAGCCTGGGAACACACACAAGGTCATTTCCCCTACTTTGTTGATTATGGTCCCCAACGATTATTGTGGGGTGTGAATTACTATGGTGATAAACTGGACACTTGGAAACTGAGTTTAAAATTCATTGTAAGTTGGCAAGTGGGACCCAATTAAACTAAAGAGTTTCTGCACAGTAAGGAAACTGTCAGCAGAAGAAACAGACAACCCACAGAATGGAAGAAAACATTCACAAACTCTGCATCTGACAAAGGCCTAGTATCCAGAATCTGTAAGGAACTTAGATAAATCAACAAGCAAAAAAACAAATAACCCCATTAATAAGTGGACAAAACAACACAAACAGACACTTCTCGGGACCTCCAAGACATAGATAGATAGATAGATAGATAGATAGATAGATAGATAGATAATAGATAGATAGATAGATATACACACAAACACACACATATATATATGTTGGTGAGGTTGAGAAGAAGAGGGGAAAGTTTAAAAACTTTTTAGACATTGTTGATAGGTATGTAAATCAGTTCAGCCACTGTGAAGAGCAATTTGGAGCTCTCTCAAAGAACTAAGAGTTTAACTACCATTCAACCCAGCAATCCCTTTACTAGGTGTGTATCCAAAGGAAAATAAATTGTTCTACCAAAAAGACCCATGCACCTGTACGTTCACCACAGCACTATTCACAAGTAGCAAGACCATGAAATCAACCTAGATGCCCATCAGTGGTGGACTGTATAAAGAAAATATGGTCCATATACATTGTGGAATACTGTGCCACCATAACAAAGAACAAAATCATATCCTTTGCAACAACATAGATGTAGTTAGAGGACATTATCCTAAGCCAACTAATGCAGGAAAAGAAAGCCAAGTACCACATGTTCTCACCTATAAGTTGGAGCTAAAGCACACTTATGTATGTGTACTGAGTACACATAGACACAAAGAACAACAGACAACAGGAATACAAGGGGAGGGAGGGAAGGGGGAAAGTGTTGAAAAACTACCTATTGAGTACTATGCTCACTTCTTGGATAATGAGCTTAATCATGCCCGAAACCCCAGCATCACACAATATACTTTTGCAAAAACCTGCACATGTACCCCTGGAATCTGGAATAAAAATTGAAAAATACAAAACTCTAAAAAATGGCAGTATAAAAAATGCCATAACATGAGGATGCATAGATGAAGGCAGAGTGATCAAAGCCTTGCTTCTCTAAGCTGGGCTCAGCTGGCACATTAGTCACACTCATTAAGCATTGTGAACCAACAAGGCCTGGCGAGAGTTGTTAAGCCAGATCTGTCTCTGGCTTTCACGGCCATGACCTCTGGGATGGCTCCTGATGTCACTAATAGTAAAAGGCATAAAAAGGTGACCCTGGGGTAGAGGAGGCACAAAGAGTGAGAAAGTACAAAGTAGGGACCATCCAGCCAAGCAGAAGAGAAGAGCGGAGAATCACACCTCGGAGACAGGACCTGGGCTGAGTCAATATTGATAAATAATCCAGATAAATCAATAGACACGAGATGTTCCAGAATGGCTGCAGGACCCATGTGAAGACATTGCAACAAGATGGAGCATGGTGAATTGGGGATCTGCAGAAGCTTTTGTATGGACATTGTTTGTGGGGGTTTAGGGGTGTTGAGGAATGAAGATTAAAAAAAAAATGATCCAGCGATGGAGACATGAGCTGGATCTTAGAGGGCCTCGTAGGCCATACCCAGGAATTTAGGTTTCTTCTAAGGCATTAGAGAATCATTGGAATATTAAATACAAAACATAACAATAATCAGTTTACCTTTGGCATAGACTACTATTTTGGATTCTTCTGCTGAAAGCTATAGACAATCCTGATTCATTTGTCTTCACTATAAAGACGACATTATCTCACCTAACAAGAAGTCTGAAGTTAGTAGTTGGTCAACTCAGCAGCTCAAAAGTATCACCAGAAGCCAAGATTTATTTTATCCTACTCCACCGCATAGATCAACATTAGTGTTATCTTTTTTTTTTTTTTTGGAAAGGAAGAAAAAGAGAGAAAAGAAAGAGCAAAAGAAAGAAAGAAAAAGAATGAAAGAAAGAAAGAAAAAGAATGAAAGAGAGAAAGAAAGAGGAAGAGAAAGAGGGAGAGAGAACAGGATTCTTGTTCTATTGCCCAGGCTAGAATGCAGTCTAAAAAGGGATATTAAAAACCTCTTTTATGCCAATAATTGTGCTCAACAATGGAGACAGAAAGGAATAAGGGATGAAAATAACAAACAAGCAGCCAACCAATATTTTATTTAAACCTGTGAGATGCTGTGTAATTGCTGAAGAGTGATTTACTTCCAATTATGTGGTCACTTTTAAAATAGGTGTCATGTGATACTGAGAAAAATGTATGTTTTGTGGATTTGGGGTGGAGAGTTCTGTAAATATTTGTTAAGTTTACTTGTTCCAGGTCTGAGTTCAAGTACTGGTTATCGTTGTTAATTTTCTATCTCGTTGATCTGTCTAATATTGACAGTGTAGTGTTAAAGTCTCCCACAATTATTGTGTGGGAGTCTAAGTCTCTTTGTAAGTCATTAAGAACTTGGCTTATGTATCTAGGTGCTCCTGTATTGGGTGCGTATATATTTAGGATCATTAGCTCTTCTTGTTGCATTGATCCTTTTACTATTATGTAATGTCCTTCGTTGTTTCTTATGGTCTTTGTTGCTTTAAAGTCTGTTTCATCAGAGATGAAAATTGCAGCTTCTTTTTTTCTCTCTCTCTCTTCATTTGGTTGGTAAATCTTCCTCCATCCCTTTGTTTTGAGTCTTTGTGTATCCTTGAATGTGAGATGAGTCTAGATACAGCATACCGATGGGTTTTCACTTTTTATCCAATTTGCCTGTCTGCATCTTTTGATTGGGGCATATACTCCGTTTAAATTTATGATTAATATTGACATATGTGAGTTTGATACTGCCATTTAATGCTAGCTCGCTGTTTTGCCCATTAGTTGATGTAGATTCTCCATTATGGTGATGCTCTTTACCTTTTGGTATGTTTTTGGAATGGCTGATACTGGTTGTTCCTTTCTATGTGTAGTGCTTCTTTCAGAAGCTCTTGTAAAGCAGGCCTAGTGGTGATGAAATCTCTGAGTACTTGCTGGTTCGCAAAAAATTTTATTTTTCCTTCACTTATGAAACTTAGTTTGGCTGGATATGAAATTCTGGGTTGAAAGTTCTTTTTTTTAAGGATGTTGAATGTTGGCCCCCACTCTCTTCTGGCTTGTAGGGTTTCGGCTGAGAGATCTGCTGTGAGTCTGATGGGCTTCCCTTTGTGGGTAACCCGACCCTTCTCTCTGGCTGCCCTTAGCATTTTTTCCTTCATTTCAACCCTGGCGAATCTGATGATTATGTGCCTTGGGGTTGCTCTTCTTGAGGAATATCTTTGTGGTGTTCTCTGTATTTCCTTGCTAGGTTGGGGAAGTTTTCCTGGATAATATCCTGAAGAGTATTTTCCAGCTTGGATTCATTCTCTTCTTCACATTCAGGTACACCTATCAAACGTAGATTAGGTCTTTTCACATAGTCCTGTATTTCTTGGAGACTTTGTTCCTTCCTTTTTACCCTTTTTTCTCTCATCTTGCCTTTTCGTTTTATTTCATTGAGTTGATCTTCGACTTCTGATATACTTTCTTCTGCTTGGTCAGTTCGGCTGTTGAAACATGTGCATGCTTTGCGAAGTTCTCATGTTGTGTTTTTCAGCTCCATCAATTCACTTATATTCCTCTCTAAGTTGTCCATTCTCATTAGCATTTCATTAAATCTTTTTTCAAGGTTCTTAGTTTCTTTGCATTGGGTTAGAACATGTTCTTTTAGCTCACAGAAGTTTCTTTTTATCCACCTTCTGAAGCCTGATTCTGTCAGTTCATCACACTCATTCTCCATCAGGCCTTGTTCCCTTGCTAATGAGGAGCTGCGATCCCCTGTAGGAGGAGAGACATTCTGATTTTGGGTATTCTCAGCTTTTTTGCACTGGTTTCTTCCCATCTTTGTGGATTTATCCACCTGTCATCTTTGTAATTGCCGACTTTCAGATTGGGTCTCTGAGTGGACATCTGGCTTGTTGGTGATGAAGTTTTTTCTGTTTCTTAGTTTTCCTTCAGCAGACGCCCCTTCCCCACAGATATGGGCCTTCCTGGGTTCAGCTGTGCTTGCTGTGAAACTCTCAGTCCTCAGTGCTTCCAATTGCTGTTTTTTTTTGTGTGGGATGGGACCAGCTGAGCCTGACTAAAAGGGCACCCAGTCCTGTATACTCTGCACCAAGAAGTGCCACACTGGGGTGCCAGCAAAACAGCCATGCCAGCCAAAATAGTCATGCTGGCAACCCGTGGGGCTCCTCCGCTGGGAATCTCCCAGTCTGTGGGCAACAAAAATTCGTCTGAAATTGTGGCATCCACTCGCTATCTGCGCTTTCACTGGGAGCTACAATCCTGAGCTGCTGCTAATCGGCCATCTTGGATCTCTCCTAGTGTTATCTTTTACTCTTCATGCTAGATTGTCTTGTGAGATCATTCCTCTTGATTGCAAGATGGCTGCAACAGTTCCAGCCTTTGCAAACTTTCATTCAGCATCCAGTGCTGTTTATTACTCAGTTCTTTTTTTTAGAGGAAAGAAAACTTTCTCAAGCACACTGCACCACCACCCCCAACACAGTACACTACCACTGTGTCTCCTGGCTGGATTTGCAGCTTACTTTCATGCCTAAATGAATTATTGGACCTCATGCCTAAGAGCATGAGGTCACTGGGCTGATTTATACTAATCCAGATGAGCTCTCTGAGACTGAACAGCTCAGGGTTTCACAGAAGAGAATGAATACCTTAAAAAGTGGAATTATGTTGAAAAGGAGGAAAGGATGGATGGATTTTGAGAATACAACTAGCTGAGTCTGCCATAATCACTCAGGGTGAAGGTGAAGACCCAAAACAGGAAATCCTTGCTCCTGTTAAAGGGCCTCATTTGTGGTGATGAGTGAAGAAAAGGCAAATTAGGGTGATTTTAGGCATAAAATAAATGCAGTTACGTGCCAGGATTGTGAAGATCTTCCATCAAGCAGCAGTTGCCTCCACTGGATCTGCTTTAGCATTCACCAGCCCCATGTATTTCCAGAAAACTCAGGAAGAGCGAAATCTGGCCAGAAGCTACATCAGCGTGAAAGCTCCAGCAGCTTGGAACTGGAAGCTACTGCGAAGGCTGAAAGGTGCTCAACCTGGATCGTGCTGAATTGCTGTTTGTTTGATTTTGCACTTTGACAATAAGAATCTTGGAGATATCACAGCTAAATGACTTCCAGAATGGACTGCATACAGCTTCAAAATCTGACTGTGTTTGTAATGACTGCATGCCCTGTGAATTCAGGCAAACGCTGTTTACATACACATGGGAAAGACAGAGTTTTCACTGCATGCAATTTACATTAGTGAATATAATTTTACTAATACAGTCAAACTCTAACATTTACAAGTGCAAATAGCTTAACCAAGGGCAGGTGCATCTGCCTCCAAACTGTTTTGAATAAAGCAATATTTGGAATATCCAACTCTTACTTAAACCGGAATATTTTAAAAAATACCTTTTCTGCCATTTTTTTCAGTTAAAAGTGTAAATATGGCTGACCTTCCTTGTGACAGGAAGCATGGACTTTCTTTACGGGAACTGTGAGAACCTTAAATCCAGAGGAGGCAGTCGAGGGTGCTGGAGAGGTCAGAATTCTAGGCAGCATCAAGGAAACCCAGAGTTAGGGTTAAGGGACACCTTCAGCTTGGAAAGGAAATTAGTCCCCAGGCTCCTGGTGTCATGAAGACTGAAATCAGTCCACACAGGTTAAAACAACAGAAGCTGAGACATTTCTAGCATAATTCTCTTCACCTTTGCTTTCACTGCAGAAAAGTCATAGCTCCTGGTTCTAACAGGAGCACTTTTACTTCAAAAATGCTGTTTAGCTTGTGGATCCAAGCAAAGGATGAGCAATGACACACGTGTGCCCTCGCCCAGGGTGGATGTGCATCCCACCACCATCTGTGGAGCCCTCCTCAAGACATCATCTGCAGCCCTGCCAGACAGCTATAATTAGCTCCTCTCCACCCTGGGCAATAACATTTTGTCAGGACAGTATATTTCTCCAAAATTTCATCTCATTTCTTCAGCCATGCTCAGATGCAGTTGTTAAATAGTTTGCTTCAGTGGAAGCAATGGCTTATTTTTGGTGTTAGTACTTGCTATGAAATAGAGAACACCCATTAGAAATAAATGCTTGTTTTTATAACACACCATCAAGAATGAGAATATTTTAGCCCTGGATAATAAAGAAAAAGGGAGGCTAAATTCACTCTATCAAGAACGTTTCTGAATAAAAGCATAAGAAAGATTCTGGGACAGGGTTAGAGGTAGGGACACCTCCTCAACTCTAGAAAAATACACCTGATGACCCACTACATCTTAGAGCTCAATACCAAGGGCGCACTGCAGAGAGGCAATGTGCTAGAGCACCATTCAGACATGGGGTAGAGATTACCTGCTCCTTTTATTCTTCAGGTGCAGAGTTCTGTGGGGAAATATGATCCCCCAAGCATGGGAACTTGTGGTTGGAAAATGATGATTGCCCATTGCCCCTGGGTCTTCTGCAAGGACTGGAATCCCTTTGTTATTCCTGGTCATGATTCCACCCCACCTCTTCTACAAGCTCCACACCCTCAGTCAGGCACATCACAAGACCCGCCTCAACACAGACAGACAACAGCCAGGCCTCATGTGTGATATTTCGCTGTTCCCACCAGATGCACATCTGTGTCTCTGTGAGAAAGCTGAGCCTCCCTTGCAAAGTAAGTCTAACCTGTGGCCTACACACATCCCTCTCCATTTGCTCCATGTATTTCCCTGATTTCTCCTGCTTCTTCATGTACTGCCTTCAGTGCCTCCTGTCCTGTCTATAAATACACTCAACTGTCCCGTCATCAAAAGGGAACTCTCCCTTTACTTTGGGTTCCTTCCAATTGCACTTCTGTTTTATCACTCATTAAATCCACATTATTCATTTCTTTTCTCATTCAATAAACAATTACTGAACACCTCTTGTGTATTAGGCATTTTTCTGGATTTGGGGAATACAGAGAGAAACACCTGCCCTGTGCAACTTACATTCTAGAGAGGAGACAGACACCACACCCACTCTCAACTACCAATGAGGGCAATGATTTCATAGATATTACCTCCAAAGCACAAACAGCAAAAGAAAAAATAGATACATTGAACTTGATCAAATTTGAAAACTTTGTACTTCAAAGAAGAAAATCAAGAAAGGGAAAGGCAAGAGGGAGAGATAAAGTGGGGATGTTTGATGGGTACAAAGATAAAGTTAGATAGAATGAATAAGATTTAGTGTTCAGTAGCACAGCAGGGAGACCACAGCTAACAATAATTTATTGTATGTTTTAAAAATCACTAAAGGAATGGAATTGGAATGTCCCTAACACCAAGAAATAATATGTACTTGAGGTGATGGGCATCCTATTACCCTGATTTGATCATTATACATTGGATGCCTGTATCACACATCATATATACCCCATAATACTTTACACTTGTAAATATTTACAACTATTACTCATAATAATTAAAAATTATTTTTAAAAAAGGAAAGAAAGATTTGCTCCCCTAACTGGAGGAATGACGAAAACATAAACAATGAAAGAAGGACAGAACAATTGGCAAGTGTCTTGGCTGGATATTTGGCAGTCCCTGTTTACCTTTATGTGGGGAAATGGTGGCATCTTTTAATCCTAGGCTTTGAAAATTAGACCTTTCCCCATTTCCCTGCATTCCTTGGGAGTCTATAGCATCAGATCGTGTGAGTGTATAACAAAGACTACCAGATACTTTAAAAAAGAAAAAGAGAAGACAATAAAGAAAATGAGGAAATATATTTTCAAATTGTATATCTGATAAGGGACTTGTATCCAGAATATATAAATAACCCTTACAACTTAATAATTTTTCAAAATTTCAAAATGAGCAAAGGATTTGAGTAGATATTTTTCCAGAGAATATATATAAATGGCTATAAGCACATGAAAAGATGTCTGCAATTATTAGTCATCAGGGAAGCGCAAGTAAAAACCACTATGAGATACCACTTCACAACTCCTAGGATGGCTAACATTTAAAAGACAGACAATATCAAGTGTTGCTGAGAATGGGGAAAACTGGAACTTTGCCACTTGTTGGTGAGAATATAAAATGGCACAGCCACTTTGAAAAAAGTTTGGCAATTCCTCAAATTGTTAAACTTAGTTATCATATGGCCCAGCAATTCCATAACTGGTTATATACTCAAGGGAAATAAAAACACATGTCCACACAAAAACATATACAAAAATTTTTATAGCAGTATTATTCATAACATCCAAAACAATCCAAATGTCCATCAACAGATGAATGAATAAATAAAATGTAGTATACCCATACAATGGAATATTATTTGGCCATAAAAAGCAATGAAGTCCTGATCCATGCTACAATCCAGGTGAACCTTGAGAACTTGATGCTAAATGGAAGAAGGCAGTCAAGAAGACCTCATGTTCTGTGGTTTCATCCACACAAAACATCCAGAATCAGCTCATCTATAAAGACAAAAAATAGACTAGTGATTACCTAGGGCTGGAGGTGGAGGCCATGGGCAACTATTAATTGGTGCAAGGATTTTGTGAGGAGATTAAAATATTCTAAACTGAGATTGGGTGATGATTACATAAGTCTGTGACTATGTTGAAAATCATTGCATTGTACAATTCTATACATCAATAAAGCCTTTATGAAAACAGAAACCTAGAGTCCCAGCTAGATTGCCAGATAAAACACAAGATGCCCAGTTAAATTTGAATTTAGATTTTTTTCAGTGAGTTTCCAGTCTGACTATGTTTCAACTATATCATGGGGCATAATTATACTCAAAAAAAAAATCTTGGTTTATCAGAAATGTAAATTAACTGATAATTAAGTGTTTGATCTGTGACCCCTTATGGGGAGTGGACCATTACGGGGTTGATGTGAGGGATCCCGGTAGGAGTGCGGAAGTGGGCTGGAGGCCTTAGTGCAGGATTAGCCTGGAAAGCCAAGAACTCCAACGGTGGAGACTTTGGTAGTGGGGCTGAACAGTTTGCTCTTCCTCCTGTATTGAGTGGCCTCTAGTCAAGATGTTGTGCAGAGGAGTGGGGTGGATGTTGGTGTTGGAAGAAAGTGTATAGCAATCTTGTCCAACTCACAGGCCTGAGGCCCAGGATGGCTTTGAATGAGGCCAAACACACATTCATAAACTTTCCTAAAATATTATGAGACACTTTTGCAATTTTTTTTTAGTTCATCAGCTATTGTTAGTATTATTGTATTTTATGTGTGTCCTAAGACAATTCTTCTTCTTCCAATGTGGCCCAGGGAAGCCAAAAGACTGGACACCCCTGGTGTTCAATCATCTGGATCCAGTCATGCCATTGACAGGGAACCCAATGCCAGCAGTAATCTGTGGCCTCCTGGTAGTCATGTTTGATGGACTGCAGGTGTAAGGAACAGGTGCCGGGAGGCCAGGTAAGTGGTATTCTCACAAGAATTTACCCTGTGGCAACGATAATTGGAAAGGAAAGGAGGAGGCAGTGGTGTCAGGCATTTCAGTGAAGAGATGAAGGGGTGGCTGGTGGATGTGAGAGGCCAGAAGCGGGAAGCCTTGGGGTTTACAGCCTGAATGACAAAGAGGGCAAGGTGGCCCCTAATGGGATAGGAAAACCAAAATATCAGGAAGCAGGAGGGAGGAGGATTGGTTTTGTATATGAGTTTGAGCATATAAGTAGTAAGAAACTGGATCCAACTGTGGTGATAGAGAAGGACAGGAAAGAGCATCGGGGCTGGACTTGTATGTGCTTCCATCTGTGGCAAGGCTGGAGAGATGTTACCCATGCAAGTGGCCAGAAGGACCATCAGAGAATGTAATGCAGGGCAGGTGGTAGGGGAAGTTAAAGAATAATGAGTTTTTTTTTAATGCCATATCCACAGTGACATAGGTCAAAGAGAAGTCTCACAGGTAAAGGTAGAAACATGTCCTCTGCTTTCAGAAGCTGAGGGGTAGCTGGGTATGGGTTGCTGGCAGGGGATGAGAAGTCTATGCAGGCATAAAGAGAGGCCAGGAAGCCATAAGTGCCCACAGGCAGCAGAGGCAGAATGCCAGACATAAGGTGGCCAGTGACAGGTGTCTTTCCTCTCCTTGGTGTGCCCAGGTGGTTGCAGGTCTCCTATTCCTCTCTAGTCTGCTCTCAATAAGGTTACCAACAAGACTCTGGGTCTACAGTGGTCTCTCCCGCATCTGCTGCCCTTCCTGGTGCCCTAGACCTGAATCACAGCACCCTCTTCTGATGCTGACACCCTGGAGGGATTCTAAATCAGAGAGCATTTTGGGATGCTGACCACATCCTCAAGGCTAAAGGGACCATCCTCAGCTGTACTGCCCAATACTGCAGGGTCACAGGTTCACGTCACCTGTGTGGTCAGGTCAGCCAACACCCCTGCAGAGTTGTAAAGAATCTCAGGCTGATCAAGGAAAGAAGAAGAGGACTTGCAAATAGCCAAAAGGTATGTGAAAAGATGCTCAGCCTCACTAATCAGCAGTGAAATACAAATCAAAACCACAGTGAGATCACCCTACCTCAGTTAGAATGGCTGTTATCAAAAAGGTGAAAAAAATAACAGACGCTGGCTCATGCACTATTATGGGAATGTAAAATAGTATAGCAACTATAGAAAACAGTATGGGGGGGTTCCTCAAAAAACTGGAAAGTAGAACTAACATTTGACCCAGCAAACCCATTATTGGGTATATATCCAAAAAAAATAAAATCAGCATGATGAAGATAGATCTACATCCTATGTTTCTTACAGCACAGTTCACAATAGCCAAGCTATGGAATTAGCCTGCATGCTCATCTACAGCTGAATGGATTAGAAAAATGTGGTATATATACACAATGGAGTACTCTTCAGCCATAAAACCCAGTGCAATCTTGTCATTCATGACAACATGAATGAACCCAGAGGACATTATGGTAAGTGAAATCAGCCAGGCACAGACAGACAAATACTGCGTGTTCTCACTCATTCTAAAAATGTTGATTTGGTAGAGGTAGAGAGTAGAATAGCAGTTACCAGAGGCTGGGGAGGGGAGGGAAGAGGTGGAATGAGGGAGGCTTGTTAACAAGCACAAAGTTAGAGTTGAGGAGATTAAGTTCTGGTGTTCTGCTACACAGTAGGGTGACTCAACAAACAATAATGTGGTTTATATTTTAAGACACCTAGAAGAGGTTTTAAATGTTATCACTACAAAGAAGTGATAAAAATTTAAAGTGGATGAATATGGTAATTGCCCTGATTTGATTATACAATGTATGCCTGCATTGAAACATCATTCCACCCCATAAGTAGGTACAATTATTATATCAACTGTAACTTTTGACAGAGCAGGAGCATCGCCATCTTAGACAAACACGGCCATTTTAAGTTCCCCTTGGTTAAAAAAAACACCTAAATCCAGCTCCATAACATCAGTCTGATGGCTAATGTCAGCATAACCAGAAACATTCCAACCCTAAGATAAACCCCCCTTCAACCAGAAACATGCCAACCCTGAGATAACCTCCCCTTCAAACAGAGACATTCCAACCTCACAATAAACTTCCCCTCACGTGGAAACATTCTGAACCTGTGATAAGCTCTCCCCTCTTCCTAAATCCTTAAATACCCTTAGTCTGTAAGAAAGAATGTTCCAACTGAAATCAACCAGAAGCCCCTCTCAGGTTTATTCTCCAACATAAACCTGTCTTTGACTTTGAGCTTCTTTTCTTGCTTTTTTTCTCCTTTAACTCTTAAAATAAATTTTTAAAAGAAGCTAAGTCTGAACATGTTTCTTCAGAGATGGACTGTGCTCTGCTTTATTGCAGTGAATTGAATGGAAAAAAAATAGATTGTTTTATTGCTGGTAATATCACTAAGCAGGAATGACAGTTTCCAAAGTTCTGAATAGCAGGGGTATTCCATCTTTGTTGAAGGTTATTATGGAACTTAGATAGAGAAGTAGAGCCTGTTCTGACAATGTTCTTCATAAACGAACAGTCTAATATTCTAGGTCCAGTTCCCATGAGGTTTACAGAGTTGGGTTTCTTTTCAAATGAGATCGACTTGCTTGGATTCAACTTACTTCTGAGGTTGGTAAGAACCTTACAAATAAGAACATCAGTGCGCCTGCAACATGGGGACATTTTGGACTCAGAAATTTAATTTTAAATGATAACTTTAAATTAATAATGACTTTTTACTACATTGCTTTTTAGCTTAATACCATTTTTAAATTGATTTTATTATGTAAGGACATGAATTATATTTTTCTCTATTTTCCTGCTTATCCCCAGAGCCCCAAGTGAAGTATGCGCTTCAGTCATGCATGTGCAGTTGGAGAGAGAAGGCAGGAAGAAAGGTGTCCATGTGTTTTCAGTGACACAGAAACATTCTTGATTTGGCCAACTCTGCCTGGGGAGCTAAGGCGAGCTGGCAGAGCAGGTGTCTGCAGTGCATCAGGCGCTGGCAGGTGCAGCACGCAGGCAGCAAGCATGGGAGGGCAACATGGGGAAGCAGTGATGGCAGCCACACCAGTGCACACAGGTAAGGAGAAATACGGCAGGAACTGGACCTGCGTTTCCATGTGAAGAAACATTTCATCTGCTGAAGACAAGTGAGAGGCCCTTTGGATCTCAGACCCTCCTTAGTGTCTAAAATGTGGGGTAACCAGCCAGCCCAGTTTTCCTAAGACTGTCCCAGTTTTAGCACTAAAGTTTGGCGTCCTGAGAAACCCCTCAATCCTGGGGAAACTCAGGGGTCTGGCCACCCTATATCCCCACCACTTCTCAGACTCTGCACCATGGGGCTGAAGGTTAACTTGCCATTTATCACCGGTGGGCCCACCTGTGCTTTTCTCTCCAATATTCTTCCACTGTTACTGCTCCTTCTCCTCTTCTAAGGTTAAGAAATACTTCTCTCTCTCCATATCAAAAGTGGCACAGTGAACCTGACGTCAAATTGGAAAAGTGGGAATGGTAATTGCCAGGGGCTGGGGGAAGGCAGAATGAGGAGTTTGTGTCTGAAGGGTACAGAGCCTCAGTTGGAGAAGATGGAAAAGTTCTGGAGCTGGATGGTGGTGATGGTAGCACAGCAACGTGAATGTATTTAATAGCACTTTAAAATGGTTACCATGGCAAATTTTATGTTCTGCATATTTTACCATAATAAAAAAATAGAATGGAAAACAAAACTTGGTACTGTGGAAGCTAGACTCAGAAGAGCATCTATGCCAAGGCGCATGGAAGAGAGAACCTTTCCTTGCAGATCGAGAACTTGTCTCACTTGTAATCTCTCATTTCTCACATGCACCACATAGAACGCATTTAGGTTCCTCATGTTGCTCCTATAATCACTTGAGTTTACAGGTAGGAAAATTTAAAGGATGCTTGAGCAAAAGGCAGCATACTCAGGAAATCTGAGGGCTGGTGTGGAAAGTTCCATGGCAAAACCTTTTGAAGAGGAAGGTTGAACAAAACTGGCTCAAAAGCCCTTAGTCCAGTGTGCTAAGAACTCCTGAGTGTGGACTCACTTCTGACCCATCTCATCCTGACTCTCAGGGATCCGACAGAGTTATCCTTAAGCAACTTTAAGTTTTGTTGTCTGAAGTGTGCCCCACAGAGCAGTGAAATGACATGCTTTGCATAGGGTTTGGAATGTTACGTTTTGTTCTTCACAGCTCCAGAGGCACCAGCTAGCCTTGCCAGGAGAAGAGTAATTCCTAGCTGAGCAGATGATGCCAGCAGAGAGAAAGGATTTTCCATTAAAAATAATGCTACCCTCTCTCACCAACACTGACTCATTTGACCCCTTTTAGTTAAAGTTGAAAACTTTTACATACTTGCTTCGTCAAAAGTATGCTACTATGTATCTATTCCAACCATCCTTGAGCAGTTTCAGTTTAGTGAGTGCTCCCTGACTTGAGAGGAATGTGTCTGTAAGTTGTCCCAAGAGGACCATATCTTGCCTTCTCTTGCATAAGCCACCACCTTGCCTTGGAGGATCGCTTTGCATTCCTACAACTCATCCTCTGGTCTGGGATTGTGACCACCCATCACAGGGGGTGTCACAGCATCTAGAGTCTGGGGAGTATTCTGTGCTCCCACCTTAGTGGTGTGTCTGGAGTCACAAAGCTTCTAAGACTAAGAAACTGTCCAATTACTGTGCATTTCTTCAGGTATTAAACAGAGCCATGCAATATGCAGTCTCATTGCCTTGGGATACCGTTCCTTCTTCCCGCTGGCGATGCACAGGGTCCTTGGAGTTTCAGCATCTGCCTAAGGGATGCATTGATGCTGGATGGGAGACGAGGGTCTCAGGGACCACTGGTGCCTACAGACATCAAGGCACACAGCCCCATGAGGCCAGGAACCCCAAAGGGGAAGCTGAAAGGGAAGCTACCAGGGGAGCATCCATTGCTAAAGCATCAAGTTGATCTGGGTTTTTCCATAATGCACCTAATTATGGATTAGGTGTGTGATGAAGCTGGGGTTTGATCACAGATGTACTAAATCCAACTCTATTTTTTCCAGTATTAAGAGGCCTTGGAGCTTATTCAATCTAATTCAGTGTCTGGTGGAGAAATCCCATGTATAGTAAAGCGAGTGTAAAAAGGCAAACAATAGCAAGTGCTGAAAGGATGTAGGAAAGGGAACCCTGACACACTGTTGCTGGGGATGTATCTTGGTGCAGCCATCACAGAAAGCAGTATGATGTTTCCTCAAAAAACTGAAAACACAATGACCTTATGATCAGACAATCCCACTGCTGTGCACATACCCAAAGGAAATGAAATCAATATGTCAGATGAATGGATATGTCAGATGAATGGAAAGTGGTGTATATATATACCAAGGACTATTATTCAGCCTTAAAAATAAGGAAATTAAGTCATTTGGGGCAACACAGATGAACCTGGAGGACATTTGGTGAAATAAGTCAGACAGAAAGACAAATATGGAATGATCTCACTTATATATAGAATCTAAAAGCATTGAACTCACACAAGCAGGGTGGGATGGTGGTTATCAGGGGCTGGAGGTATAGTGGGGAAATGAGGTAAGGAACGGGGAGTGGAACTGGGGAGATGTTTGTGAAAGAGTACAAACTTTCAGTGATGCAAAATGAATACATGGTAAGGTCTATTGCAATGCATGGTGACTCTGGTTAATAATACTGTATTGTATACTTGAAAATTGCTGAAAGAATAGATGTTTTGGCCAAGATGGCCAAATAGGAACAGCTCTGAAGCACTGTTCCCAGTGAGAGTGATGCAGAAGGTGAGCGATCTCTGCATTTCCAACCAAGGTACCAGGTTCATCTCAATGGGACTGGTTAGACGGTGTAGCCCAAGGAGGGCAAACCAAAGCAGGGTGGAGTGTTGCTTCACCCAGGAAGTGCAAGGAGCCACAGAACTACCCCTCCTAGTGAAGGGAAGCCATTAGGGACTTTTCTGGGCACTCCAGTGTTTTTCCCATGATCTTACAACCCACACACCACAAGATTCTCGCCGGCACCTACAACACCAGCACACCAAGTTTCCAGCACAAAACTGGGCAGCCATTTTGGGTGGGCATTTTAGCCAGTTCCTGGAATGCCAGTGAGACAGAACCACTCATTCCCTCAAAAAAAGGGGGCTGAAGGCAGGGAGCCAAGTGATCTGGCTCAGTGGGTCCCATCCCCACAAAGACCAGCAAGCTGAAACCCACTGGCTTGAAATTCTCACAGCCGGCACAGCAGTCTGAGCTGGACCTCAGACTGTCAGGCTCGGTAGGGGAGAGGTGTCCACCATTACTGAGGCAGTTCTAACCTTGCCTGTGTAAACAAAATCACAGGGAAGTTTACACATCAGTTATGCAGAGCCTGCAGCAGTTCAGCAAGGCCTCTACCGGCAGACGATGACTAGACTCTCTTCTTGCTGGGCAAGGCATCTCTGAAAAAAGGCAGCAGTCCATCAGGGACTTATAAATAAAGCCCTGCCTTCCCAGGACAGAGTACCTGGGAAAAGAAGTGACTGTGAGTTCCACTTCAGCAGACTTAAATGTCCCTGCCCAGCAGCTCTGAAAGGAGCAACAGAGCTCCCAGTATGCCATTTGAGCTCTGATAAGGGACAGACTGCCTCCTTAAGTGGCTCCCTGATCTTCATATATCCTAAGAGACACCTCATACAGGAGAGTTCTAGCTGACATCTGGCAGGTACCCTTCTGGGATGAAGCTACCAGAGGAAGGAACAGGCAGCAATCCTTGCTGTTCTGCAGCCCCCGTGGGTGATTCCCAGGCAAGCAGGGTCTAGAGTGGACCTCCAGCAGTCCAGCAGCAGAGGGACCTGTTAGAAGCAAAAATAAAAAACGAAAGAATTAGCTTCAACATCAACAAAAAGGACATCCACTCAGAGACCCCAGCCAAAAGTTACCCACTTCAAAGACCAAAGGTAGATAAATCCATGAAGATGAGAAGAAACCAGCACAAAAAGGCTGAAATCACCAAAAACCAGAATGCTGCTTCTCTTCCAAGGGATCACAACTCCTCACCAGCAAGGGAACAAAACTGGATGGAGAATGAGTCTGATGAACTGACAGAAGCAGTTTTCAGAAGGTGAGTCACAACAAACTTCTCTGAGCTAAAGGAGCATGTTCTAACCAGAGGCAAAGAAACTAAGAACCTTGAAAGAAGGTTAGACGAAATGCTAACTAGAATAACCAGCTTAGAGAAGAACATAAATGACTTGATGGAGCTGAAAAACACAGCAAGAAAACTTTGCAAAGCATACACAAGTTTTAATAGCTGAATCAATCAAGCAGAAGAAAGGGTATCAGAGACTGAAGATCAACTCAATGAATTAAATGAGAAGGCAAGATAAGAGAAAAAAGAGTGAAAAGAAATGAACAAAGCCTCCAAGAAATACGGGATTATGTAAAAAGACCTAATCTACATCTGATCAGTGTACCTAAATATAACAGGGAGAGTAAAACCAAGCTGGAAAACACTCTTCAGGATATTATCCAGGAGAACTTTCCTGACCTAGCAAGGCAGGCCAACATTTAGACTCAGGAAATATAGATAACACCACAAAGATATTCCTCAGGAAGAGCAACCCCAAGGCAAGTAATCATTAAATTCACCAGGGTTGAACTGAAGGAAAAAACGCTAAGGACATCCAGAGAGAAAGGTCAGGTTACCCACAAAGGGAAGCCCATCAGACTCACAGCAGATCTCTCAGCAGAAATCTTTCAAGCCAGAAGAGAGTGGGGGCCAATATTCAACTTCCTTAAAGAAAAGAATTTTCAAACCAGAATTTCATGTCCAGCCAACCAAGCTTTATAAGTGAAG
>PVKP010008794.1:36645-71111 GCA_004027715.1 Plecturocebus donacophilus
AGGAAGATTTACCAAGCAAATAGCAAGAAAAAGCAGGAGTTGCCATTCTAGTCTCTGATAAAACAGACTTTAAACCAACAAAGATCAAAAGAGACAAAGAAGGGCATTACATAATGGTAAAGGGATCAATGCAACAAGAAGAGCTAACAATCCTAAATATATATGCACACAATACAGGAGCACCCAGATACATAAAGTAAGTTCTTAATGACCTACAAAGAGACTTAGACTCCCACACAATAATAGTGGGAAACTTTTAACACTTCACTGTCGATATTAGACAGATCAACAAGGCAGAAAATTAACAAAGATATCCAGGACTTGAACTCAGATCTGGACCAAGTGGACCTAATAGACATCTACAGAACTCTCCACCTCAAATCCACAGAATATATGTTCTTCTCAGCACCACATCACACTTACTCTAAAATTGATCACATAATTGGAAGTAAATCACTCCTCAGCAAATGCAAAAAACAGAAATGATAACAGTCTCTCAGATCACAGTGCAATCAAATTAGAACTTAGTATTAAGAAACTCACTCAACACCACACAACTACATAGAAACTGAACAACCTGCTCCTGAATGACTCTTGAATAAATAATTAAATGAAGGCAGAAATAAAGATGCTCTTTGAAACCAATAAGAACAAAAACACAATATACCAGAATCTCTGGGACACAATTAAAGCAGTGTCAAAGGGAAAATGTATAGCACTAAATGCCCACATGAGAAGCAAAGGAAGATCTAAAAACAACACCCTAACATCACAATTAAGAGAACTAGAGGAGCAGGATCAAACAAATTAAAAAGCTAGCAGAAGACAAAAAATAACTAAGATCAGAGCAGAACTGAAGGAGATAAAGACACAAAAAACCCTTCAAAAAAGTCAATGAATCCAGGACCTGGTTTTTTAAAAAGATCAACAAAATAGATAAACTACTAGCAAGACTAATAAAAAAGAAAGAGAATAATTGAATAGATGCCATAAAAAATAAAGGGGATATCACCACTAATTCCACAGAAATTCAAACTACCATCAGAGATTACTACAAACATCTCTATGAACATAAACCAGTAAATTTAAAAGAAATGGACAAATTCCTGTACACTTACACCCTCCCAAGACTAAACCAGGAAGAAGTTGAATCCCTGAATAGACCAATAACAAGGTCTAAAGTTGAGGCAGCAATTAACAGCCTACCAACCAAAAAAAGTCCAGGACTAGTTGGGTTCACAACCAAATTCTACCAGAGGTACAAAGAGGACCTGGTAGTATTCCTTCTGAAACTATTCCAAACAATATAAAAAGAGGGAATCCTCCCTAACTCATTTTATGAGACCAACATCATCCTGATACCAAAACCTGGCAGAGACACAACTGAAAAAGAAAATTTCAGGCCAATATCCACCATGAACACTGATACAAAAATCTTCAATAAAATACTGGCAAACCAAATCCAACAGCACATCAAAAAGCTTATCCATCACCATCAAGTAGGCTTCATCCCTGGGATGCAAGGCTGGTTTAACATATGCAAATCTATAAACATAATCCATCACATAAACAGAACCAAAGACAAAAACCACATGATTATCTCAATAGATGCAGAGAAAGCCTTTGACAAACTTCAACAATGCTTTATGCTAAAAACTCTCAATAAGCTAGGTATTGATGGAACATATCTCAAAATAATAAAAGCTATTTATGACAAATCCACAGCCAGTATGATACAGAATGGGCAAAAACTGAAAGCATTCCCTGTGAAAACTGGTATTACACAAGGGTACCTTCTCGCACGATTCCTATTCAATATAGAATTGGAAGTTCTGGCCAGAGCACTCAGGCAAGAAAAAGAAATAAAGGATATTCAATTGCAAAAACAGGAAGTCAAATTGTCTCTATTTGCAGACAACACGATTGTATATTTAGAAGACCTCATTGTCTCAGCCCAAAATCTTCTTAAGCTGATAAGCAACTTCAGCAAAGTCTCAGGATACAAAGTCAATGAGCAAAAATCACAAGCATTTCTATATACCAATAACAGACAAACAGAGAGTCAAATCATGAGCAAACTCCCATTCACGATTGCTACAAACAGAATAAAATACCTAGGAATACAACTAACAAGGGATGGGAAGGACTTCTTCAGGGAGAACTACAAACCACTACTCAAGGAAATAAGAGAGAACACAAACAGATAGAAAAACATTCCATGCTCATGGTTAGGAAGAATCAATATTGTGAAAATGCCCATGCTGCCCAAAGTAATTTATAGATTCAATTCTATTCCCATCAAGCTACCATTGACTTTCTTCACAGAACTGCAAAAAAACACCTTAGACTTCATATGGAACCAAAAAAGAGCCCATATAGCCAAGACAATCCTAAGTAAAAAGAACAAATCTGAAGGCATCACGCCACCTAACTTCAAACTATACTACAAGTCTACAGTAACCAAAACAGCATGGTTCTGGTACCAAAACAGAGATATGGACCAATGGAACAGAACAGAGGCCTTAGAAGTAACACCACACATCTACAACCATCTGATCTTTGACAAACCTGACAAAAACAAGCAATGGGGAAAGGATTCCCTGTTTAATAAATGATGTTCGGAAAACTGGCTAGCCATATGCAGAAAGCTAAAACTGGACCCCTTCCCTACACCTTACACAAAAATTAACTCCAGATGGATTAGAGATTTAAATATAAGACATAGCACTATAAAAACCCTAGAAGAAAATCTAGGCAATACCATTAAGAACATAGGCATAGGCAAGGACTTCATGACTAAAACACCAAAAGCAATGGCAACAAAAGCCAAAATAGACAAATGGGATCTAATTAAACTTAAGAGCTTCTGTACAGCAAAAGAAATTATCATTAGAGTCAACCGGCAACCAACAGAATGGGAAAAAAAGTTCTGCAGTCTACTCATCTGACAAAAAGCTAATATCCAGAATCTACAAAGAACTTAAATTTACAAGAAAAAAAACAAACAACCCCATCAAAAAGTGGACCAAAGATATGTACAGACACTTTTCAAAAGAAGACATTTATGAGGCCAAGAAACCACTGCTCAGTGATATCATCATCACTGGTCATTAGAGAAACGCAAATCAAAACCACATTGAGATACCATATTATGCCAGTTAGAATGGTGATCATTAAAAAATCAGGGGACAACAGATGCTGGAGAAGATGTGGAGAAATAGGAACACTTTTACACTGTTGGTGGGAGTGTAAATTAGTTCAACCATTGTGGAAGGCAGTGTGGCAATTCCTCATGGATGTAGAAATATCATTTGACCCAGCAATCCCATTACTGGGTGTATACCCAAAGGATTATAAATCGTCCTATTATAAAGACACATGCACACATCTGTTTATTGCAGTGCTGTTTACAATAGCAGACTTGGAATCAACGCAAATGCCCATCAGTGATAGACCAGATAAAGAAAATGTTGCACATATACACTGTGGAATACTATGCAGCCATAAAAAAGGATGAGTTCATGTCCTTTGCAGGGACATGGATGAAGCTGGAAACCATCATTCTCAGCAAACTGACACAAGAACGGAAAACCAAACACCACATGTTCTCACTCATAAGTGGGTGTTGAACAATGAGAACACATAGACACAGGGAGGGAAACATCACACACTGGGCCTGTTGTGGGGGTGGGGGTGTAGGGGAAGGATAGCAGGAGGTGGGGGGACTGGGGAGGGATAACATTAGGAGAAATACCTAATATAGGTGACAGGGATATGGATGCAGCAAACCACCACGGCATGTTTATACATATGTAACAAAGCTGCACACCTGCACATGTACCCCAGAACTTAAAGTATAATAAAAAGAAAAAAAATATATATATATATACATATATAATAATAATAAAAGAATAAGTGTTTTTACCACAAAAATATAAGCATACAAGGTGGTAGATATTATAATCAGCTTGACTTAATCATTTGCCAATGTAACGTATATCAAAACATCAAATCATACACCATAAATATATAAAATTTTTATTTGTTAATTATACCTTAGTAAAGTCAGGGTAACCATCAGAGAAAACAAGTAAAATTAAATGCATTGCATTAAAGTGAGCATGGGCCGGGCACAGAGGCTCCCACCTGTAATCCCTGCACTTTGGAAGGCTGAGGTAGGAGGATCGCTTGAGGCCAGGAGTTCAAGACCAGCCAAAGCAATAGAATGAGACCCCATCTCTACAAAACTAAAAATAATTAACTGGGCATGCTGGTGCATGCCTGTAGTCCCAGCTACTCGAGAGACTGAAAAAGGAGGATTGCTTCAGCCCAGTTCAAGACTGAAGTGAGCCATGATCATGCCACTGCACTCTAGCCTGGGTGATAGAGCAAGAACCTGTCTTACCAAAAAAAAAAAAAAGAGCATAGTAATTGAATACTGGTTGGATAAAGAGTGAGACAAACTGACCCAAAAGAACTTTAGTTCCAGGGGAGACAGCAAGAGGACAAAGACCAAGAAGATGGCTTTGTGTGGGCTGCCGGCAGGAGGTGTCTCCACAGAGTGGAGCTGGGTTAGGGACGTGGGCATCTGAGGGAGACTGCGATGCTACAGAGAGAAGTTGGTGCCCAAGATGTGCCCCAGAGGAGAAAGGGGCAAATGCCAGGCTGAGAAAGGGGAAGTGCATTTAGCAGAGGGAAGAGCAAACAGAAATCTCAGAGGGTAAGAAACTCGGCATGTTCAGGAAGGGTGTGTAAAGCACTGTATGGAGACTCACAGAGGGGAACGGCACACAGCCTGAGGAGTGAGGCTCCTCCAAGCCTAGACAGATGTGCTCTGTTCTGCAGCCGAGAGTGGCAAGTAATAGTTACTACCAACAACTAGGGGACAGTCATTTGCAGACTCCTTCCACAAAGTAGACCCTACAACCATGCACAGCATAAGAACACTTTGGTCAATGACAGATTGCATATACCATAGTGGTCCCAGAAGATTATGATACTGCATTTTTGCTGTACCTTCTCTATGTACACACAATACTTAGCAGTGTGTTAAAACTGCCTACAGTATTCAGTACAGGAACATGCTGTACAGGTGCGTATCCTAAGAGCAGCAGGCTATCCCACTTCGCCTAGGTGTGCAGCAGGCTGAACTGTCTAGTTTAGGTGAGTACACCCTATGATGTTCACACAATGACAAGATGGCCTAAGGATGAATTTCTCAGAACGCATCCTGTCATTCAGTCACATGACTATAGGAAGGAGTTCCGCAAAACACAATCACACGTTCCGACACTTTTCTTCACTGGGAGAAAAACTAGGGAGTTGCACATACTCGTACTGCAGCCAGTAATGAACAATTGATGATACCTGTGATTAATAAAACTTGTCATGTTCTTCTTCCTCACATTTTGGAAGGCTTATGTGAATATCAGGGTAGGTTGGTAGTTGTATGGCGTACATGACAACATTACCGATCATGTGTGTTATAGGTACAGTTAGGGAGCTACTCAGAGAACTGGTGTAAACAAGCGGGTTTGATCGTGGGGCACTGGTGGCATATAGATGACCTGGGATCCAGGGGCCAGAATCCCCAGCTGCGCTCAAGTTGCAATCCTTCCTCCACTCTCCTCGCATTACAATGCTGACTGTCTCCATTTGCCTGCAATCAAGGGCATTTCTGGAATGTGGGACTTCAGGTGCTAAACCCAGGACAGTTCCAGGTAGACCAGGAATTGCTGGTCTCTCCACTCTCCAGATATGGCAAATAGGAATCAGAGATTTCTTAATGACTAGGAGGTTGTTTTCTAAAAACTTCAGTCTAAAACTCAGTACTGCTGAATAAACAGGTGTGGGTGGGGAGCTGAGGCAAGCCGGCAGAGCAGGTGTTTGCCATGCAGGTGCACACAGGTGCAGAACATGGGCAGGAAGCATGGGAGAACACGGGGCAGTGGTGACAGCAGCCAGCCAGGTGTGCACAGGTAAGGAGGGGTTTGACAGGACTGGACCTACATTTCCAAGTGGAACAATCCACTGAAGAAGTGAGAAGCCCTTGGCTCTCAGGCTCTCCCTAGTGTCTAAAATGTAGGTGACCAGCCAGCTCAGTTTTCCTGAGTCTGTCCCAATTTTAGCACCCAAGATCGGTGTCCTGGGAAACCTCTCAGTCCCAAGCCTTACACAGCCCCTTCCCACCCCCTGCTCCACACTCATTTACTCAGGAGTACTGAGTTTAGAGTCAACACCTAAGGTGGCACCCAGGAGGGTTCTTTCTGCGTAACTCCCAACACCGGCTGTCCCGCATGCAGCCTGTCAAAACCAGAAGGGATTCATCTTATCCGAGGCCTCCCAAGGGCAGAGTGTAGAGCACAGCTAGCCACTGTAGCCACAGTCAGAGGAAGAGAAGTGAAGGACACACCAGCACACATGAACATTCAGCCCATGGTGACCCTGCCCGTGAGGTGTATGTCCTGGACATTGAACCCGTCTTCATAGTGTTCTCTCCTCTTGGGAAGGAAAGATGGGGAATGAAGTGGAGCTTTTCCTTCCTATAAAATCCACTAAAGCATTTTATGCTAGGAAATCGCATGATGATGGAGAACAGCCTTTCAGAAACCCACAATTAGTCATTTCCTTGGTGAATATGGACTATGTATCTAGTAGGTGCCAGGTACTGTCCTATGCACTGGGCGTATGACCCTGAACAAACAGAACAAGTCCTGCCATCAGGGAGCTTCTGTTCCAGTAGCACAAGACAAGAATAAAGACATACATATAAGGGTAGGTGGGCATCTGTGCTCAGAGGGAAAATTGAGGGTGGCGTTTGGAGGTTGTCACTTTAAGCAGAATGGTTCAAGAAGCTGACTGTGAAGACACCATCTGCGGAGAGGACAGAGCAGATGTGTGGGGCTGAGCCACCCGGCTCTTTGAGGGAAAATTTTTCGGCAAACAGAATGACTAAAGTAAAGACATGGAGGCAGAAAATGCTGCCTGTCCCAAAGCAGTGGAATCCGGTGTACTGGAAAGTGACGGTGAGAGCCCAGGGGGCTGGCGCCCACCATGGAGAGGGCTTCCAGCCACCATGAGGGCGCAGCTTCACTTCACGGCCATGCAGAGGGAGTGGCCAAGTCCGCCTGCTGTTTCAAGGGCTTTGAAGAGAAGTGACTATAAGTAGAAAAGGAGAAGAAGACCAGTTTAGTCTAAACTAAAAATGACAGTGGCTTGTAGCAAGGTGGCAGCGATGCGTGAGAAATGGCTGGAGTTTGGGTTTTCTGGAGGTTAGAGTCGACAGGATTTATTAATGAAATTCACGTGGGGTGTGACAGAAGAAGTGCCTTGCAGGTGACTGGAAGGCATTAAACAGAAGAAGGACTTCCTATCAGCTGAGGTGGTAAAGATGCAGGCGGTGGGCTGGAGGAATCAGGACGTGAGCCTGGGATGCTTTGAGTCTGCAGTGCCTAACAGGCGTCCAGATGGAAATGTGGCACAGGAAACTGAATTTTCAAGTCTGAAGTTCAGGTAAAAGGCCAAGTGAAGAAGTCAACTGAGAGTCCTTAGCACACAGACGGGATGCACACTCATGGGAATTGATGAGACTATAAGGAGACAACGTTCCTGACTGAGCTCCAGGCAGCCCCTAGTTTAGAAAGCTAAGTACAGGGAAGGAGCCCTGAAGGAAGTCTCCCATGAGGCAGGAATCCAGCAGGCTGAGGGAAAGGCATGCTCTCCTGGGGAAGAAGAGGTCCACTGCAGGGTGCGAAAGACAAGGGCTGACAACCAGTTGTCCAGTTGGCCACGAGGAGGGCTCAAGATAAAACAATGAGAGTGGGCAAAACTCTTCTTACTGGCAGGTGAAAGAAATATGGGAGCAATATGTTTGCCAGGGAATGATGTGCTTGGAACCCAGTATGCCTTGCGGAGCACTTCTGATCTCCCCTTGACTGATGCTGGTGGTTGATGAACAAGTGTGATGATGGTGGCCTCTGCCTGGTCATGCTCCCCTCATGTGCCCACGAGTTTGGCTGGAGAGCATTTCCCAAAGTACTTCCTGTCTATAAGCCCCCATCTCAGAACCTGCCTCACATGCAACCCAGCTGAAGACAGCAGGTAGACAAGATAGCAGGAGGAACAGCAAGAGATGTGAGGATCTGTGTGAGAGAGCAGTGAGAAAGTTGAATTGCAAACTCTACACAGAGCATGGAGAGAGGTGAGAACCTTAAGGCCTCAAGAGAGTGAAAGGGGGCTAATTCATTGGGTTAGAATCCTCTGGGTGCCAGAGTGGCTGTAGTAGGGGTGCTAGAGAGTATGCACTGGAAAGCTCCCACCAAGTGTGCTGCTCAAACACAGGATAATAGAGTTGTTAGTAATGACAGAGTCTAAGATTAGACACTGGCAGAGGTGGCTGAGAGGGGTGGAGGACAGGGTCATGGGAAGTCGGAAAGTCATGGAACCGAGAGGCCAGGAAGTTTCTTGAATCATCTAAGCAGTCATTAAACTCATTAGGAAGAATTGCATCTACCTTGGTAGTGAGGAAGCCAGGGGCCACATCTTCAAGGAAACAGGGGATCATCCAGAGGCAGTGCTGTGGTGAAGCCTGATGGGGTGCACTTCTGAGGAGCAGGGCTTGATTTTAGGGAACCTGAACATGGCAGCAGCCTTTGCTTCTTTACACTAAACTCCCTCGGTGCTTTCAGCAGGAGTTTGCATTCACAGTTCCTAAGCTTTCTTACCTCTGTGTGTTTATTCTTTGCTCAGATTCTGCCCACCTGTGTATGCCTCAGGTGAGTGGGCATGTCAGCCCACATGGCCCTCTTTACTGTCACCACCAGCACTGATTGTGCTTTGCCCTTAAAGCTGCTTGGAATGACAGGGCCTGCTGCTGTGAGATGGACCTATAACATGAAGGGACTTTTTAATGTACATTAAACCTACACAAATGAATCTTCTTTTTCGGTGGGGGTAGGGGTTGGGGTGGTGCAGTCTTACTCTGTCACCCAGACTGGAGTGCAACGGCATGATCTCGGCTCACTGCAACCACTGCCTCCTGGATTCAAGTGATTCTCCTACCTCAGCCTCCCAAGTAGCTGGGATTACAGGCGCGTGCCACCACACCTGGCTAATTTTTATATTTTTAGTAGAGACAGGGTTTCCCCATTTTGGGCAAGCTAGTCTCGAACTCCTGACCTCGTGATTTGCCCACCTTGGCCTCCCAAAGTGCTGGAGTTATAGGCATGAGCCACCTCACACAGTCACAAATGAGTCTTATCACTAAAAAACAAACAAACAAACAAAAGAAAAAAAAAACTCACGTTGGAAGTCCACCGTCCACCACTATTCAAAATCCTTTGTTCCTTTTCAGGTGGCTTCAGGCCCTCACTCTAATTCCTTGGATAACGAAAGCCAATCTTTAGCTCATCAAGACACGTTATTGATATGGTTTGGATATTTGCCTCCATCCAAATCTTATCTTGAAATTTAATCCCCAGGGTTGGAGGGCTGGGGGTGGCATGTGGGTTTGTGGGGGCAGTTCCCTCATGGCTTGGTGCTGTCCTTGTGACAATGAGTTCTCATGAGAGCTGGTCATTTGAAGTGTATAGCACCTCCCCACCCTCTCTCTTGCTCCCTCTTGCTATGGGACATGCCTGCTCCTCCTTCACCTTTCACCAAGAGTAAAAGTTTCGTGAGGCTGCCTGGAAGCCAAGCAAATGCTGGTGCCACGCTTTCACAGCCTGCAGAGCCCTGAGCCAATACACCTCCTTTCTTATAAATTACCCAGCCTCGGGTATTCCTTTAGAGCAATGCAAGAATGGCCTAACACAGTGATATATAATTTCTATCAATGTTTAACTTAGAATAACTTCATATTTACAGAAAAAAAAAGAATACTAAAGGTGATATACAGTTCCCACACAATCTGTGCCCAGTTTCCCCAAAGGTAACTGCAGTGTGGCAGTATTTACAGCAGGACAGCACCTTCGTCACAACTCAGGAGTCAGTGTTGATGTGTTATTACTAACTGCCCTCCATACTCTTCCAGCCTTCCTTAGTTTTATTATTATTGTTGTTGTTGTACTTTAAGTTCTGGGGTACATGTGCAGAACATGCAGGTTTGTTACATAGGTATACATATGCCATGGTGGTTTGCTGCATCCATCATCCTATCACCTACATTAGGTATCTCTCCTAATGCTATCCCTCCCCAACCACCCCTAGCTCCCTGTTATCCCTCCCCTGAATCTCCCCACTCCCTTAATATCCCTACCCTATCCCCCAACTCCCTGACAGGCCCTGGTGTGTAATGTTCCCCTCCCTATGTCCATGTGTTCCCATTGTTCAACACCCACTTATGATGGTATCTCAATGTGGTTTTGATTTGCATTTCTCTAATGATCAATGATAATGAGCTTTTTTCCAAATGTTTGTTGGCCACATAAATGTCTTCTTTTGAGAAGTGTCTGTTCATATCCTTTGCCCACTTTTTGATGGGGTTGCTTGTTTTTTTCTTGTAAATTTGTTTAAGTTTCTTGTAGATTCTGCATATTAGCTCTCTGTCAGATGGATAGATTGCAAAAATTTTTTCCCACTCTGTTGGTTGCCAGTTCATTCTAATGATAGTTTCTTTTGCAGTGCAGAAACTCTTCCATTTAATTAGATCCCATTTGCCTATTTTGGCTTTTGTTGCCATTGCTTTTGGTGTTTTAGTCATGAAGTCCTTCCCGACTTCCTTAGTTTTTATCTAATGTCTTCTATCTGTCCCACAGTCCCACATTACATTTTGTCATCATTTCTTCTGAGGCTCCTCTTGGCTGCAGCAGCTTCTCAGTCTTTCCTTGTCTTTGAAGACCCTGACAGTTGTAAGGAGTGTCCATCAGGTATTTTGTAGAATATCCTTGAGTTGAAATTTGTCTGATGTTCTCTCATGATTAGACTTGGGTCAGGGGTGGTTCTATGGGTTTGAAGAGAAAGAACACAGCGGTAAGGTGCCATTCTTGTTGCATGATATCAAAGGTAAAAGCTATCAACATGAAATTTCACTGTTAATGTAATGTTGATCCCCTGGCTGGAGCAGTGCTTGACAGGTTTGTCCAGTGTGAGAAAGCCACGATGCACAGCCTGAAGTTAGGACCTGGGACACTGTGCACTTCCTCCTTAAAGGCAGAGGATCTGCATGAATTACCTAAAATTATTTTGCATAGGAAGTTCAGCTGTTGTCTCTCATTCCTTTATTTGATCAACCATTTATATCGATGTGGACTCATGGATGTGTATCTTATACATTCGGTTATACAATGCCACATTTTTATTGTTTTATTTTTCCAGCTTTGTCGATGGAGAGCACTGTTGATTGGCCATGGGTTTCACTGTGATACCCACATAATTGTGGGGTTTTGTTTCTTTTTAACGACTTTCTTAGCTTTCTGGAACTATAAGATGTCCTAGCCTTGTCTACACAAGAAATCATCCATTTTTTCAAGTTCTGGTTTCTTTAGTTAGAGAATGGTATTAAAAACCAAGAGCTGGGCCTTAGGTGTGTTTATTGTTCCTTGAGTGTTATTATTTCTAGGCCTCCCTAGCTGACATAGAAAAAACTGTATATAGCATAGCACAAAATTATACACATAGCTATACATATTTCTCTATATATCCACATCCATTTATATTAAGCTAACCGTGAGTGCGTCTTCTGACTCCGACCCACTGCCATGCAACCAATCCAGCTTCTCCCTTGCCTGTCTGTACTCTCCCCTGCAGCCGTGAGAAACCTGCTTCCCACCACCTGTCCTCCTTTTCATCAACTGTTTGATCCCAGTGCATGCGAACAGTGGTTTCAGAATTGCTCACCTGTACACCAGCTGGAAACAACATTGCCTACTAGACTGCAGTGCACAGGAACATTTCCTTCTGCCTGTACTCCTATAATCTCACTAGGTGAGCACCTGTTTCCCAACCACCTTCAGTAAGGTCATTTCATGTATTTGTAATCTGGTTGGATTATTTTTTTCACAATATGCATTCTATTCCAAATTCCTCTACCCTCTACTTTTTAAATCTGCATACATTAAGGTTCACTCCTTCTTCTGTAAAGTTTTACGGGTTTTGGCAAATATGTAGTACCATGTGTCTACCATTACAATGTCGTACAAAATGGCACACTGCCTTAATGCTCCCCTGGACTTTACCTATTCAACCATCTTCCCTAAATCCCCCATAGCCACTGCTCCACTTACTATCCCCATTATTTTTATCTTTTCTGGAATGCCATAGAAATGAAATAGTACAGTAGGTAATGTTTTCATATTGGCTTCGTTCACTTAGCAACATGCATTGAAGATTATCCATGTTATCTCATGCCTAACAGCTTACTTCTGAACCTTTTTCTTATTGTATAGACAGGCCACAGTTTATCCATTCATCTATTAAAAGGCACCTTGGTTGATTGAGTTTTGCCAGTTATGAATAAAGCTGCTATAAATATGTACTTGCAGGTTTTTGTGTGGACCAACGTTGTCGTAACAGTTGTGTAGATGTCTAAGAGTATAATTAATAGATTGTATGGGAAGACTACATTTAGCTCTGCAAGAAACTGTCAAACTGTCTTCCAAGGTGGCTCTAACATGCCACATTCCCACCAGTGATGAATGAGAGTTCCTGTTGTTCTGTATCCTCAATAAAAACTTGTATTGTCAGTATTTAGATGTTACCCATGCTAAGAGATGTGTAGTGGTAGTTGATTCTTTCAATATGAATTTCTCTAAGTGACAAATTTCAGTGTCTTTTCATACTCCTACATCAATAATACAAATAGCTATGTTGTCCAATTTTTACACTGGGTTCTTTGTTTTCTTCTTGTTGAGATTTAAGAGTTTGTTTTATAGTTTAGATACAAGTCCTTTATCATATATGGATTATTTTTTCCAAAATGTTTTCTCCCATTTGGTGACTTGTCTTTTCATTTTCTTAACATTGCCTTTTATAGAACAAAAGTTTTCGTTTTAATAAAATCCAACTTACCTATTTTTTCCTTCATGGAGCATAATTTGGGAGTGGTATCTAAAAGCTCATGACCATCTCCAGTGTTACATGGATGTCTTTCTGTGTTTTTTTCTAAAAATTTTATAACTTTTCATTTCATATTTACAATTACGATCTATTTTGTGTTAGCTTTGTGAAGCTGTAAGGTCTGTATCTAGTTCATTATTTTGCACATGAATATCCACTTGCTCCAGAACTGTTTCTTGAAAAGATCACCCTTTCATCATTGAATTGCCTTTGTGTACTTGTCAAAGATGAGACTTGTCAAAGTTGAGACTGTATGTCTATCAGTCTATTTCTGGGCTTTCTCTTCTTTTCTGTTGATATATGTGGCTTTTCTTTCTCAATAACATGCAGTCTTGAATCCTGTCATTTGGTAGTAAATCTTGAAATCAGATAATGTGTGTCTTTCAACTTTGTTCTTTTTTTTCGGTTGTGTTTTGGCTGTTCTGTGTCATTTGCCTTTCCTCATAAGTGTTAGAACCATTTTACTGATATCTACTAAATAGCTTGACAGGACTTTCTAAATTTATTAAACCTATAGATTACATTAATAAGAATTGAAATTATAACAATATTGAGTTGCCAATCCATTAAAACAGTATGTCTCTCCATTTATTTGCATATTTTTATTTTTATCAGTTTTTGTAGATTTCTACATATAGGAAATTATAAGTATTTCATTTTGGAGTCTGTTATTGTTTTCTTTAAATTTTACATTCTAATTGATCATTGCTGATACATAGGGAAGCAACTGACTTTTCTTTTTTGCATCCATTAAAAAGAAATCCCACATCCACTAGCCATTATTTCCCATTACCTCATCTCCCATTCCATGGCAACCCCTAATCTACATTTTGTCTCTAAGGATTTGCCTAATCTGGCATTTGATGTAAATTGAACTTTACAATGTGTGATCTCTTGCACCAGATTTTCTCACTTCATGCAATGTTTCCAGCATTTATCCATGCTGTAGCATGTATCAAGACTTCATTCTTTTTTATTGACAAATAATATTCCAATCTATGGATATGCCACATTTTGTTTATCCATCCACTTTTAGGCTACTAGGAATAATGCTTCCATAAACATGTATGAGTGGAATTTTTTGTAATTCTAATGAAATTTTAATTAAAGCCCTATATAACATTAAAAGAAAGAGTGTTTTATATACCATCAGTTTCACTATGACAAAACCAACTGATTCCAAGAAGGAATTCATGAATATGAGTTTGCTTATTTTAATTGAGAGAATTATGGTGTCACCAGCAGTTGTAAGAAGTAATAAGATCCTTTATATATTTTTACCAGTTTCTTCCAATAGTAACATTTTGAAACTCTATAGGATATTGTTGCATCCAGGATATTGGCAATTTTATCACCAGAAAATAACAATAAGTGAATACAACACTGTATACAGGGGTTAGGGACAAAGGGAAGACAAGGAAGGTGAACAGACAAGAGGGATCCACATGGTGCTGGAACTTTCCAGCATCTTACTAGTGGTGGGTGTCACTAACAGGTGATAAGATTGTATAAAGTTAATATGCACACACCCACTCCCCTCCACATAAACACACACACACAGACACACACACACACTCAGACACACAAGCAAAGTTGAGTAAATTTGATTAGTGGGTTATATCAATGTCAATATCCTAATCAGCAGTAAAGAGCCCTCTCTCATTTAATACTAGCAATTTATTAGTAATTAGTACCTTCTCTTGTTTTCCTTGTAAGCCAGGCAGATGACTACCAACTATCTTGATTATTTCAAAAAACAAACAAGTTGTGTTGATTTTTTTCATTGTTTTCCTGTTTTCAATGTCCTTGACTTCTGATCTAATTTTTACTGTCTGCTTTAAGTTTACTTTCTTCTTCTTTCTCTAATTCTCCAAAGTGGAAACTTAATTTTTTATTTTATGTTTTTCTTCTTTACTAATATATGCATTTAATTTGATTAATTTCCTTCAAGATACTGATATATATTCCATATATTTTCTTCAGTTATATTCATTTTTATTTGACTCAAAATATTTTTCACTTTATCTTGAAATTTCTTTGACCTACGGATTATTTAGGAGTGTCTTGCTTCATTTCCAAATATTTGGGGATTTCCTAGCTATCCTTCTGTTATTTATTTCTAGTTTAGTTTAATTGTGGTCTGAGAACATACTTTGTGTGATTTCTATTTTACTTATCTGTTCAGATGTGTGTGTGGCCAGAGTGTGGTCTATCCTCGTGAGTGTTTCATGTGAGCTTGAGAAGAATGTGTATTCTGCAATGCTTGGCTAAAGCAGTCCATAAATGCTTTAGATCATGTTGATTGATGGTGCTTTGCAGGTCATCTGTATCTTTACTAATTTTCTGCCTGCTTTCTCTATCAATTACTGAGAGAAGGGTGCGGAAGTCTCCAACTATAAGAGTGGGTGAGTCAATGTCTCCTTGCAGTTCTAGCAGTTTTCACATCATGCATTTTGATGCTCTATCATTAGGTACATGCTATTAGGGACTGTTATGTCTTCTTGGACAATTGTAGTTTCTGATTTCCCTCTTTACTCCTGATAAGTTTTCTTAATCTGAATTCTGCTTTTTTTGAGTTTAACATAGCTATTCTAGCTTTCATTGGATTACTGTTAACATGTGTATCTTTCTCCATCTCTTTGCTATTAACCCATTTGAGTCTTCATATTTAAAGTGGTTTTATTTTTAAACAGCATGCTGTTCTATTTTTTAATCCACTCCAATAATCTCTGTCTTTTCGTTGCTGTGCTTAGACCATTCACATCTGAAGTAATTATTGGCTGGGTGCCACGGCTCACACCTGTATTCTCAACATTTTGGGAGGCCAAGGTGGGAGGATCGCTTGAACTGAGGAGTTCAAGACCAACCTGGGCAACGTGATGGGTCTCTGTCTCTACAAAAAAATACAAAAATTAGCCAAGTGTGGTGGCACATGCCTGTAGTCTCAGCTACTTGGGAGGCAGATGTGGGAGGGTGGCTTGAACCTGGGAGGTGGAGGCTACAGTGAGTCGTAAGCACGCCACTGCACTCCAGCCTGGGTGACACAGTGAGACTCCGTTTCAAAAAAAAAAAAGTGATTATACAACTATTGATATAGTTAGACTACCATCTGTTATCCTTTTAACTGTTTGCCTTTTGTTTTTTTTTACTTTTAACCTCTTTTTAATCCCCTTTCATTTTAATTGAGCCATTTACATGATTCCATTTCACCTCCTCTCTTAGTATACTAACACTCTTTTAAAAAGTTTTTGTGGTCAGCCTAGAGTTTACACTGTACAAAAAGCTTTGTTTCTTGCTCACATTCCATGTCAGTTGCAGATCAGCTCTGAGTAAATTGAAGATTGGCTGCAGGTGTGCCCATCTTTCTTATTCCAAGATTGAGGCTGACAGAGTAGTCTCCAGTCCGTGCTGGTCTCATGCTCAAGAAAAATAGCAAGAAACAGGGACACATACATGTAGCCCTTAAAGCTTCTGCTCAGACATGGCCGAGTCCAACGTCAGCAGGAAAGAGAATAATACCCTTCTGTTCGGATAGCACTCAACTCTCCCAGAAATCGATGGAGATTTGAAATCTTCTTATGGGTTCATGTGCAGCCTGCACAGGCTCTAACAGAAATGGGGATTAGTCAGTTGGCTAACTGAGGGATGTGGGGCCAGGGCCTCGGCTCATGCTGCAGGCAGAATGGTCCACTCACCAGGCGGGCCCATCAGCGCTGCTCTGCCCAGCACAGCAGCAGCAGCCTGTCACCGACTCCATCATTGCAGGGCAAGGGAAGGTCCTTTTCTTTTCTCATTCCTCTTAACCCAGAGGTGTCTGTGCACTGAATCATATCTTGCTTCTCCGTTGCCAGATAGTGAGACTGAACAGACAAAAAAGATTTGAACTTGTAAAGTTTTCTTCAAGGCTAAAGAGTCTGAGGGTTGTTCTGATTGTGGTTCTCCTATCAAGTAGAAGTCCCTCACTGAGATCCCTGGAAAGTTCTAGAGTCAGTACTCCTCCATTCCTTAGTCTGCCATTGCCTAGCCAATGCTGATGCTTCAGGAGAAGTGGGAGTCAGCCAGGGTGCTGGTAGGAATATCAGGGATTCCAGACATTAGGAGAAAAGGAAATCAGAGGTCATCACAAAAGTGAACGGAAGAGAGGGAGAAATGAAGACAAAGTCACTAGCCAACTCTTTCTCTCGATGCTCTGAGTACAATACAAGGCCCCTTTCTGGAGGGCCGCACAGCCTGAGACAGGGAGACTGGTGCACCCATCCATTCAGCACTGAATGCCTGTCATGGGGACAGAGGTGCAGGAGACGCAGCCCGCTCAGTGCCACTGCAGAGGGGTGTTTAACCACTCAGTGAAAGCTGCCTCCATGAAATTAAAGAAGAAAAAGCCAGACTGCGGAGTTTCCAGCACAACAGGGTAGGGAGAAAGGGGCAACTCTGCTGGGCAGACAGAATGACAGCACCTGTGCCATCTGCCCTCCATGGCCACCCTCGTGTCAGCCACGGTCCTCACACCAACCCCGCTGGTGAGACAGTGGCCAACAGCCCTGCCTGTGTTCAGACCCCCTTTCTGTCAGCCACAGAGTCACTTCCACAGGGCTACAAATTCACATATGCAAAAGCAGAGTGCCTTAGTCTGTTTGGGCCACTTTAATAAAATATCATAAACTGTGCAGTTTATAAACAACAGAAATATATTTCTCACAGTTCAACAGCCTGGGAAGTCCAAGATCAAGGTGGAACTGATTTGGTGTCTGGTAAGAGCCTGCTTCCTGGTTCACACTTGGTTATCTCTCTGTGTCCTCACATGGCAGAATGGGAAGGCAGCTGCCTGGGGTCTTTCTTTTTTTTCTTTTTGAGATGGAGTCTTGTTCTGTCACCAGGCTGGAATACAGTGGTGCGATCTTGGCTCACTGCAACCTCTGTCTCCCGGGTTCAGGCAAGTCTCCTGCCTCAGCCTCCCGAGTTGCTGGGACTACAGATGCACATCACCGTGCCCAGCTAATTTTGTATTTTTAGTAGAGACAGGGTTTCGCCATGTTGGTCAGGATAGTCTCGATCTCTTGACCTCGTGATCCATGAGCCTCGGCCTCCCAAAGTGTTGGGATTATAGGTGTGAGCCGCTGCACCCAGCCTGGGCCTTTCTTCTGAGGGTACTAATCCCACTCAAGAGGGTTCTGGCCACAAGACCTTCTCATTCCCCAAAGCCCCACCTCCAAATACCAAGGCTTCAACACACCAATTTGGGGAGACACAAACATTCAGACCCTAGCACAGAGCTATGCCTCCTGCCCTGTAACTGAACTGAAATCCCCAACTTACCTGGTGTAGAGTGGCACGTAGCTTCTACACAGCTGAGCTGCTTCAGAGCTTTCGGTTTGTCCAACATTTCCAGCTCAGTTACTGGGCTTGGGCCATATCCCACTCCCCACATCCACCCTGCAGCTTATGCAGTGCTGTGCATTGGAGTCTCAGCCTGTCCTCTGTGGCCCACCCTGGTTTTAGGACATTGCTCACACACTGCTTACAGCCTGCAGGGCCTCTAAATAAGTGAGCTCATTTGCCTTCCCCAAACCCCCCAGGGGTCTAGGAATTTCAAAGGGGTCTCCCACAGCACACAGGGGCCAAATAATGCTCTGGAGACACCGCAGTCCCTCCCAGGGCACCCTCTCCCACAGCAGCCTGAGCCATGCCCACTCTGGCACTATTCACCTTGTGGAGAGATTTTCTCTCAGCTCTCCCAACCCAGTTTCCCAGGACTCAGGCCACATCTCATATAGTCGTCTGGCCTCTGCCCTCTGATTCTCCAGCAGCCCTTCCAATCTACCCCCAACCCTGCTCAGAATGTCTTTCTCCATTTTCTCACCAGTGACTTTCCCTCTGAGATCATGTCTGGCTCTCAGAGTTCTGTCTGGCTGTCTAACCCAGAGGGGAGGCCCTCAGGATAGAAAGGAAGAAATTCAATAGAGCAGAGAGAAAACACGTCTGTTTATTGTGCAGCCATAATGGAAGTGCTACCACTGACGGATCACCTGTCATGTGCAGAGGCTTTCAGCATCTCCTCCTATTTCCTCCATGGTATGGTCAGTGTCGTGCCCAGGCAATCCTGAGTGCACCCTTAATGCACTGTGTTTATTCAATCCTCCCAACATCTTGCAGGATTCCTGTTGCTTCTGTTCCTGTTCATCCTAGTTTGAGGTTGTTGTTGCTGTTTTAAATCCTTGACACATGTCTAAATGTTGTTCCTGTAGGGTTCCTTAAATTGCTGCGGGAAGGAAGCCCTGGCACTAATTTCTAGGACAGCCTATTTGAGCCCAAGGCCAAATGTGCATTTTGGTTTTGCTCCATAGAATAAGGTCCTGTAGTCCCGGGAACTTGCACTGCAGGTTCACAAGTGTTCTGCAGGTAGAAGCAGGTGTCTCCTTTGAGCTACCCAAGCGGGAGATGGGAGATTCAAAGGCCTCCTCTTGAGAAAGACTGTGAGGCCTGCGAGGCCAGCTAGGCAGGGAGGGGCTGCTGGGGTGAGGTACCAAGTATTTCACCACGTGGCCTGTGTCTTTCTAGGGCTATTCACTTCATTATTGTCAATGTTAAAGATTTTACTTTCTTTAATTTTGGATAATGACTATACTCATATTTCAAAAATTAAATGATACAAAAAGATGTGATTAGAAAGAGGCTCACCCCGCCTCGCTTCCTTACCCCTCCCTGGTTCCTATTTTCTCATATGTAGCTACATTTCTTTCCTGCTATGAAAACTTTTTTTACAAAATTATTTTTATTATTTTTTTTATTTGTTTATTTTGAGATTGAGTCTCAGTCTGTCACCCAGGCTGGAGTGCACTGGCGTGATCTCGACTCACTGCAGCTTCTGCCTCCCAGGTTCAAGCGATTCTCCTGCCTCAGCCTCCTGAGTAGCTGAGATTACAGGCATGCACCACCGAACCCAGCTAGTTTTTGTATTTTTAGTAGAGATGGGTTTCACCACGTTGGCCAGGCTGGTCTCGAACTCCTGACCTTATAATCCACCCACCTCAGCCTCCCAAAGTGCTGGGATTACAGGCATGAACCACCACACCCAGCAGAGCTTACTTTTTCAGTCTATTTTCTCTCTCACTCAGAACGAGACATTTCTACTGTCCTATTTGTGTAAGGACTCCCTCCTCTGTCCTCTTCATTCTGCTTTCAAGACTCTCCAGTTTCGTTTTTCTTTGAAGGTTGGTTATCATATTTTTCAATAGAAAGTTCTAAAATTCCCCTTTGGTTCTTCTTTGTATCTTTTATTTCTTGGTTGAGACTCTATTTGTTTGCTGAGACTTCCTATTTTTATCATCTGTTTTAAGTTTGTTCACAATTTCTCACCATTTTGTGATAACTGCTTCACAGACATTCTCAGATGATTATACTATCTCTGTAAACTCGGTGTTCACATCTAATGACTTTTTAAATTCAGTCTGAGACCTTCCTGGTTCTTGGTGTGCTAGATGATACTTTTATTGGAACTTGGATGCTTGGGGTATGATGTTATGAGATTCTGGATCTGATGGTAGCTTGGGACCCCACAGGGCTTCCCTTGGGCACCACAGGCCTTGTTTGCTGGTGATGGTGAAAGTCCTGAAGCTCTGCTACCACCCTGCGGGGACAAAGCCTCCCCGTATGGTCCCCACTGACCCTGCAGTGGGGGCCCTGTGACTGCCAGGGGATTGCAGTGCTGGCTCCTACCCCACCTGCCCTTCACTCCCAGGCTCAAGATATGGTGACCTCATTACAGCCTGGCCAGTGCGGATGTCCACACCCCACCTATTTTTTTTGCTGAAGTGGGATTGGGAATGAGTAACCACAGGTTTTTCTGTGGTGTTTGGATGCAGTTTCTGTCTTGTTACGATGCCCCATTCCTAGTTGTTGGCTGGAGGGAGCAGGATTTTCTTGCAGCTTTTTTCCTCCATGTTCATTAATGTTTCTGGGTTGCCAGCTTTTCCATCATCCAGTCTTGGATGTACTCAGTATGAAGAAAATGCAGGGACTCACCCCACATGCTACCTCACACCCCAAGATCCCTGGCCAGACTGGCTTCTTCTCTCCACCATTCAGAGTCTCCCTGTGTCTGTTTTAGATCTAACACCCAGAGCTTTTCATTGTACTTAATGGGAAGAAGAGGGAAAAGAATGTCTACTCCATCTTCCAGAGAGGAAAGTCCCTGGCAGGGGATACGTGTGCAGTTCCATGTTGAATTTGGCTTTTTTGCATTTTTTCTTTTGTTTGTTGCTGTTGTTACCATGAGCATGCATTGCTCTTAGAGTTAAATAAAGTGTATTCATACAGGTTTTCCACCCTCTGCACCCAAAAGTACCTCTGTGTATGAAAACATGTACTGGTTTTCTTCTGGGCATAGTCCTCTGCATGGTCTCCCCCTGGAAAATGAGAGTGAAGCCATCCTCCGTGGGGTATTTGCTGTTTGGAATTGAAGACATCCCAAGATGTTCCCTGCCATCTGCAATCACAGCATAATAATTAAACATCTTAATTAAAAGCCAGCTTTGTTTCCACAGGCTGCCTGTGGCTGGATGTGAACAGCTCCACACCTGTGGAGAGCCTCCTTTCCTTCTCCGGCAGCTCCGACACCTGGCTTCAGGGACTTCACCTGTGTGGCCTCCTGGGCTCAGACCCTTCCTCAGCACTCAGTCACTCAGTCACTCAAGACATTCTGAATAGCCAACTGCTGGCCCAAATGAAGGAAAGCAGATGGCCTTAGCCCCCAAGCATAGCACCAACAATGGAGCACTATGGGGTGTGTGTGTGAGTGTGTGTGTGTGTGTGTGTGTGTGTGTTTAAAAACTGTAGGCAGGTATAAAATTCTTGAAGCCAGTGTTTCCCACTGGCAATGTTGCCTTTGCACCAGGGCCTTCCCCTAGGGCTCTCATGGCTCCCACTGTGGATGTAACTTTGTGAAAACAGAGCATGGTGGCCACCTGTAGATACATGAGCAGAACTTTGTTGTTGAACGAGATACAGCCAAACTGAGCCCTTTCCAGGAGTTAGGGCTCGTGGATAGATACCTTAGAAAACAGGCCATGAAGAAGATGCAGTTCCATCCTTGAGGGGTTTGGTTTGGGAGGAGTATGTTCCCTGGAAACCTTTTCCTTAAGGTGTTCCTTTTAACTTAGGTGTGACTGAAATCTCGGGACTCTTTATGAAGCTATAATCTTGGGTCTCCTGTCAATTAATCTATAATTAAGGGCAGTTCCTATGTCTTGTCCATGAAACAGTAACAGTGATTGTTGATTTGCTATTAGCATTCTGTGGGGCACAGTGCCAGACATCTTACACACATAATGCTGTTTGATCCATATGGAAACTTTGAAAAATCAGAAGCTCTTTTGTTTTATTTCCCATTTTACATGTTAAAAAATTGGGATCCAAAGAGGGCGAGCCCCTGTTCTTCATCACATGGCTGATCAACCTCAGGTATGGCAGGTTCTCGGGCCAAACACTCTTTCCACAACCTTGAAACATTCCTCTGCTTTGGCCTTAGCATCTACCACTGTGCACAGCTTTGAGAAGACCCACAATTAAAGGTCTGTTGGCCAGGACTGTGTAAACAGGCCCATGATTAAGGAAGAGAACGTTTTTCTAGATACAGCTACGCACCTCTCACTATGTGCTATTTCCCCTGTAGATGAGCCATTGGACATGCTTCTTATTCTATTTGTAACATATATTCACAAAATGATGCAAGTATGATGATAAAAGAATAAAGTAAATGCTAATCATTTATTTCAGAAATAGACACTATTAATGGGTAAAGAAATATCTATTAGGCTTAAAATTATACTTTATTTTTAAAAAATCTAAGGGCTAAAATAGCAATCATTTTATTATATCGCACTATTTTGTGTGTCAGGAAATTTAGTAGAGTTCATCTGAGAAATTGTTCTCTTCCGTGTGGGGCTACCCAGCTTGACTTAATAGCACTCAGGTAGCACCTGGGCTGATCTGTAATGCCCAAGACTTCTTCAGCCACATGGCAGGGAGAGCAGGAGGCTGACTCCAGCGGGGCAGGGGGCCCCTCTCCCTCTGCAGGGGAACTCAAGGCTCTCCAGCAGTTCAATTACACATTCTTCCTAGAGGAGGGCACCAGCATCCTGATGAATGTTGCCAGTTTCAAGTTATTATCATAACACATGGCAGATTTTCTGAAGTGTTAATGATGGGCTCCTATGTGTATGTAGGAACTGTCTCTAGCACATCCCTGCATCCAAGAAGCCCAGGGGAAGGGGATTTCCCCGTGAAGACTATGCCTAGGACTGGCATCACATCACTTCTGCTGGTCTCTATTGGTTAAAGCAGCCACAGGCCAGTTCAGATGTAAAGGGAAGGGCCACAGACTCCACATCTCAATAAGAGGGATTTCAAGTGATCTGCAGCTTTCTGTAATGCCTTGTGTGTATGTGTGTGTGTTTGTGTGTAAGGGTGTAAGTATATGGATGAAAGTCTGTGTGGGGTAGGGTTACATGACAAATACTGTTTTATAGCCTATTTAGTGTGTCAGGAGCATGAATCTTTCCATGTCAATAAGTATTTCTTTGTAGTATTACTTTCGATATGACAATAGTATTTCACCATTTTGCTTGACTATAATCATGTATTCATTGATTGGTTATGTTTGTTCCAATGTCCTTCTCTAGCAACATTGCAGTAATGAGAAAAACCCTGGTGTCATCTTGACTTCCCGTGAGAGACTGTGTTCCATCCTCCCACCAGTCAATCTCCTTGCCTGTCCTCTCTGCTGACAGTTCACCTCTCACAACAGACCCTAAAAATGTCTTGTAATCATTCAGTGGCCTCCCTTGCAGCTAAAGGATAGGCATGTGATGTAGTTCAGGTCAACCAGATGAGAAGCTAAGTCAGCCAAGGCACTCTAGGAATGTTGCTCCTCCGTGAAAATGGAAGTTCAAATCCTCAGGGAGGGACTTCCACTTCCTCTAACCTTTAGCTCCAGTTGTGATTCAAGTGCTACTTCAAACCCTAGCAGCCAGCTTGCTGTCATGACAGGAGGCACAGAGTCTGCATGGAGGCCCACCTGAGCTCTCCTGAGAGAGTGCCATGAAGCCCTGGAGAGGCGCCTACCCATGGCTTCTCTCTAGATAAGAACAGTCCATCTTCAGATAGGAATCATTTTCCTGAACATCCTAGTTTACCATAAGATAAATTTCTAGGTGAAGAAATACCAGGTCAACAGAAAAGCATGCAAGAGTTTAATCCTTATTGTTAATTTACTCTTGTCTTTGTTCATTCCCTTACAGGCTCATTAACATAAATTTTGCTGTATTTTTGCTTATGTAAAAAATTGGTGTCAATTTAATGGGCAAAATAATGGTGTCTCGCTTACATTTATATTTTTTATTACAAAGTGTCTGATGCACTTATTAGTTATCTGTATTTCCTATTATAGGAATTACTCACACATATCCTTTACTCATATTTTTGTGTTGGGGTGTTTATGTTTTTAATGATCACTCAGACCTCTTTAAGTTTGGAGAAGAGTAACCCAGTTCTATTTGATTGAAATCTTTTCCTGAGTTAAACTTTCATTCTTAATTTTGTTTATAGTAATTTTTATGTGTGAATGTTGAAAATGTTTACATAATCAAATCAGCTCTTTCCCTCTTCTGGTTTCTATTTTAGAAATCCCTCTCCTAGGATTATGGAAATATTTACCTCTATGATTTTTTAGTAAGTCTCTGATTATAATCTATTAAAGATGCAAGCCTTTAATCCCCCTGGAATTTATGCTGGTGCGCACCTAGCATCACTTCTTTCCCAGCTGTTCAGCAGTGCTGCCAAGGCACCTTGAGTTTTGTAATATATTGTTTCTCCACTTAGGATCTTCCTCACACTGTGTGGATTGCTCCTGCTCCTGCTTTCAGTCATTTATTGACTTTTTAAAATTATCAAACCAGTTATGAGATTAGTGGCTAACCACTGCCAATGTTGATCACAATGGCCTGCTAAAATTGTATATGTCTAACCATTCCCCTTTGGGAAACAAAAGGACTCTATTATGTCAGTGTGTGTGTTTCTAAAGTTCCCTTGTAGTACCAGATGTTATTTTCTTTATTGAAGATGGTGATCCTTGACCTTGGTCATAAAAAATGGATAGGGAATTTTAAAAATGTATCCATATTTCATGAGGAGGTAAGAAGTCAACATTCTTCCCTGTGTTCACCTGTTCCTGTCCCAAACACACACTTCCACCTGTCCTTTTCTCCAGGTGTTGTGGAGTTTGGGATTGAAGTATGGACCAGTAACTGTAGGATCAGGCTGTTGAAAAGAAGAGAATATCGACTCTCTCTTATAAGGGAGTACTTTAAAGCAATGAAGTCACTTATAACTAAAATAATGTACAGATACTGTGTTCCGATAACATGCCTTACTCTGTGTTGATAAAGAATATGAATTTGCACCCTCATTCACTAAACAATAAACTAATTCATGGACCATTTAGGTTGAGGCAACTGTCTCATGTTCTGTGCTCTGGCGTGGACTCCATTGCACATAAAGAGAAAAGGACTGGCCAGGCACAGTGGCTCACGCCTGTAATCTCAGCACTTCGGGAGGCTGAGGCGGGTGGATCACGAGGTCAAGAGATCGAGCGCATCCTGGCCAACATGGTGAAACCACGTCTCTACTAAAAATACAAAAATTAGCTGGGCATGGTGGCATACCTGTAGTCCCAGCTACTCAGGAAGCTGAGATAGGAGAATTGCTTGAACCCAAGAGGTGGAGGTTGCAGAGAGCCGAGATCGCGCTACTGCATTCCAGCCTGGAGCCTGACGACGGAGCCAGACTCAGTCTCAAAAGAGAAAAGGACTCTCCATACTGATATCTTGCTGTGTGTTCTACAGAGTTGGATGTTACCTGTTGGAAATGTAAGCCTCTGTGCTTTGTAGTATTTTAGTGATATCCAGTCATATAGTGTAATGAAGTGTAATGTAGCGAAATTCATACAGTGTAATGTAGTGCAGTATAGCGAAACATGTTTTTGGTAATGGCAAAAAGTCATAAAATGTGAAAAATGTAAGAAATCTCGATCTTTTATAAAATGTACCTATTAATCACTTGAGATATAGCTTAAGGTAAAGGCACTAAAGTTTTTTAGCCTTTGCTTTTCCTTGCTGCTACCAGATCTCCTCTGTGTAGTTTAAGACAAGTGCTTCTATGCAAGCACAATGCCTAAAGGTAACCATGAGGCAAGGTCTCATTTCTCTACGATTGATGCTTTCCAGCTGGATCCAACAATAAATAAACAACACATCTCAACACGGAGTTCTTTTGTCCTCTGTGTGGGATTTTTTGCTGGACCTGCCTGCATTTGCCTTTTTCACACAGTTCTTTTCAAAATCCATGCATGTCACTTTCCACCATTTATGAAGAAAGCTATGAAGGCAGTGGGTACGAGGTTTCTGACAGCAGCCCCCACCATGCCATGGAAATGGGTGTACAGATGGACCAAGGGAAGTAAATCCAGCTTCCATTTTTGAAATCTTAGATCCTCAAGAATTCTGCATCTAGTCAACCCCCAGTGGAAAGACAGCCTAAAATACACAGCAATTTTATTCTCATTCACCAACAATTATTTTGTTTTACTCCATTATCATCCCAACATTCATAAGTGAATGGACATTTTTATTTTTCTCACATTGGGTTTCTATCCACTTTAATCTTTTGAAATTGGCCACTAAAGACCAATATTCACCAGGAATATTCTTTTTCCCAAATGTAGGAGTGTTTCCTCAGTTCCCTTTTGTGCACATTCTGGGCCAGTCATTACCAATATTGTGGATGATTCTCTCACCTGGAGAAGCCCTGTGTCCCCACCCCTGACTTCTTACATTAACTCCATTCCATGCTTCCAACACTGTATAGTCACATCCACTAATACTGAGCTGGACCTGAAAATCAGCTTGTCCTTAGTGATCACAACATTATCAGTGTGCATTTGCCTGTCACCTATGTTGTGCAGCACTTTGGCAGGAGTGTGGCAGGTGTGTGGAGGGTGAAGCCATCCCTCCTCACTGCTGCCCAGGTGATAGCTGTTCTCACCTCTTTGTCTGATCCTAAGCCTTCTCTGTGGGTCCTTGCCATTCTCAGTGGCAACAAGGGCGGGGGAACAACGTAAATGTCAGAACACCACCATTTCTAGCAACTCCAGCAAAATTCCTAAAGCCACTCACCACCACGGTGAGGTCCACCTTCTCCTGCTCCTGAGGATTCTGACCATGCAGTAGAGCAGCCTCCTGGCAGTGGAGAGGAGAGCCCACACCTCTAATCATCCGCACCTATCTCATTTCTACAGCAGTAACTCAGCATGGCTGCTCCACTCAGGACGGTCATCTCAGCCAACTACACAAAGCATGTCACACAGATATGTCATCTCAACACCCATCCCAGAGCAGAGCAAGCCCTTCCTGTGGGTCTGCTGCTTAGCAAGATAGACACCAGAAACACGCTTTCTTGGTCTCCCTAGCAGCAGGGGTGCAGGCATGTGACCTTGTCAGCTGCGTGAAAGCAGGCTGTGGAGTCACTCAAGGCATCACCGTGCCTGCATCCCATCCACCAACCTCTCTGGCCTCCCTAGAGAATGCATCTTCCACCCAGTGTCTTCCACCACTTCCATCTTCTGATTACACCAGCATAGATGGTTTTCTACAACAGTAAAACTCAGATTTTAACTGGCGTGAGTCAAAAGACTTTCTCTCCTATGGATGCCTGCACTCAAAAGTAGGATTGTAAAAGTGCAATTACAAAAAGTTAATCCCACGCACCCACCATAGTCACGAAGGGCTGCTGGAGTGACTCACAGTCCCAAGAAAACCTCCTGGTGTAGACTTGCTGGGGCACTGCTGGACTTTGGGCTCTGGGGGTAAGAGCTGCATGCATTCTGTTCAGCAAGGAGGTCCCAGTGCCCAGTGTGGAGCCTGGCACAGAGGAAATACTCAACCAAGAGTTTCTAAGCTAAATGGCTGGGGCAGAGGGGAGACGAATGGGCATCCCAGCTGGGTGAGAGAAGGCAGGGAAGCAGGTAAAAAGTATTAATAGTATTACTCTCCAAAACTTCATTTCCACCAAAGAGCTTAGAGATGATATAAACCTAGTCCAAATTATTCTCTTCTACTCTATTAGACCACACAGGTATAAGAAGGATGGAAGGCAAGTCAAGGAATGAGGGTCTGAGTTTACTCTGATATTTTTTCAATCATGAGCAATGCCAATCCCGTTGATAGTCAATCAGTACAGCCCCACAGGGTATTCTCAGCACAGCAAAGGAAGAGATGTGCTCTACTGTGCTGTCATGGACAATGAGTTCATTACCTGACATGCAGTCACAGAGATAGGCTGTTGGAAAGATTGAGAGCCCTCTTTTTCTCTATTCCTGTTACAGTGCTGGGTACCAATTCTCCCAGATGATCTGGAATTTTAAAAGAAGCTGCAATGAAGACAGAGTATATAAAACTTCTTCCTTTACCCCTTGCCTATAAATGTAAGATTTCTGCCACCAAAACTAGGAAGGAAGGAAGAAGAGACCATTTACCAGACAACATTTTTTTGAGCAAGCTATTTTTGGACAGTTTATATCTAATCTTATTTAATGCTTCCATAGCTCTGTGACATCCATATCATCAACATCATCATTATCATACTTTTTAAGAGAAGTTAGAAAAGTTAAATAACCTGTGGTTGCATATCTAGCAAGTGATTAAGGAAGGTAGATTTGAACCGTAGCCTCTGGTCCCCTGTTCTGAACACCACTGTGACTCCAGGTTGCTTCCAGAGGCATGTCCAACCTGTCTGCCATTTTGTAATAGGCACCATGTCCCATCAGGCTAAGGCTGGGCTGCTCCTGCATGTTAATCAAAGCAATTCCAAGTCCTAACTGGAGAAAGAGCACCTTTAGACATAGGTGATGCATTGCTATGTTAAGTTCACTGTGTCAGGCATTTTTCTGATTGCCTGGAATACAGATGTGAACACAACAGAATGTGTTCACAGGTGAGGAGGTGAGGAGAGGGAGTGTGGGGTACATCTCCCCCCAGATCAATACTCTGCCCCTCTACCCATGGCCATGGCGCTCAAAAGCCAGCCCCTTACCCATGGCCACAGCCCTCAACATGCCTACTGCCACCATTAACCCTTTAGGTCAAAGGGTGGTGAAGGCCTCTTGCAGCTGCTAGACCCTGGGTGTTCCCCCTCCCATGTTGCCCCCGTTAATCCATCCCACTCTGTAGATAGCCCCAGATTAAACTCCCTTCAGCTGCACCCACTGAGGGGTCCCTGCTTCCTGATGGGATCCAGATTCACAAACTGGTTCCCAGAAAACAATCAGGAATGGGGACTCTTACCATAGGCTCATGGTCCAGAGCTTCACTCCACAGTGTTCTGGTCCCAGGACTCTGAGAAGACAGATCCTATACTTTAAAACCTTCCCTTTTAGTTGATACCTTTAGTTGGCTAGTATCGATATTTTCAAATTTAAATTACCTTTACAATAAAACGTTAATAGTTTCTTTGTCAGTTCAGTGGGGATAACAAGAGAACCCACCTCTGGAGTTGGTGTAGAGACTAAATGAATTAATGCACATGTACATACAAGGGAAGTGCTCAACAGATCAGCTATTTCTGCTCCTATCATTTATTTTTGAAATGATTCTTTTATTATGAGTTCTATTTCTTACATGGCACAGGTAAGGCTTCAAAGAAAATACCCAATGAATAAAATATGTTGCTAGAACTCCAGGAACTAGGATGTCATTGGAGTGCAGAAACCTATTTAATTGTGTTTAATACAGCCTTTCCCAAACATTTTATGGATGCTATTAACATTTCCTGGAATCATTAACATTTTCCTGGAGCTAATGTTCTTCAGAAATAATTTGCAAAGGGTTGGTTTGTTAGATTGATGACTTTTGCTCCTTCTCGCCTACTCTTGCTAGGAAGTGGCATCGTGGGTGGCGGATGGATGGTAGGAGGGACAATCGGAGGTGGCTACTGTCCTGAGAGGGCAGCTTGGCTGGTGCTGGGGAACTGTGGGTGGCATGGGGCTCTGGACTTCCCCGTGGTAGAGACCAGGGGTGGGGGGCTGCCTCCACCTCCTTCTCTAGGAGGTGGGTGGGAAAGGAGGGTTGGGACTGCCTTCCTTACACAGTAGTTCTGTCAGACGACAGCTTGGCCTGCGGGAGGTTCACTGTAGTCATAAAACCTGCAACCTACATAATTCAAGAGGCAGTCCCGATGAGCATGAAGGGAGTCCATGAGGTGAGAGGCAGTGGCCGGCAGGTGTGCGGAGCAGGTGGTGGGCATGCTCACTCCTGATGACTTCAATTTAAAGATGTATTTTTCACCTTTCATTTTGAGCCCTATGTGACATTAATTCCTTCAGAATATCTTTCTTTTGAGCTGGGAATTCTGCTTTCCAAACACATATTTCAAAACAGGATTATTGGGGGAAGTCCAATTTGATTGCATAGAGTTTGTGGAGTGTGTCTCTCCTGCACTCTGCCTTTATCCAGTTTATTACAGAAGAAAATCAATACTATACAATGGTCTTTAATACAATATAGGAAATGGCTCATTTTTTAAATAAAATCTACTGAGACTGAAAACTGTATACATAATAAATAGGGTAGGTCATTACCCAGAATTGATCTCTCTTTTTGTAAGATGTTTTATTTGGTTCTTCAGGTTTTATTCATGAGGAGGACAAGCAGAAATGTGAGAAATGCAGAAATGCTTTGGTGTAGGGTGACATCAACTTTCTCTGGGAAGAATGCAGAGTGATGCCCACCTCTTCCCTGGAAGCCTCCAGGCCAGTCCTGCCAGGACCTGGGTCTTGGTTGGCTCAGGGCACGCAGGCTCAGGGCTGCACAGTGCTGGATCTTAGCACCGTGGCTTGGGGTGTCACTGCACCGGTCCCAGCTGCCATGGGGCAGCCTTACCACATCCAGAGTTCCTGAAACGCCTGCCTCTATGGGTGGGCTTGGAAGTTGTGATACACTGCAAGCCTTTTCACATTCTTAAACAAAATTCATTTATCCAACAATCATTTATTACCAATCTGATTTTTAAAATGAGATGAATAATTGGGATCTTGCTATTTTAATTTGCATTTGACAAATGACTAGTGAGACTGAGAAGTTTTCACCTGATTATTGGCCGTTTGTATTCTCCTGGGATCTCTTGTCCATTCTTTGAATGCATTCACTTGACTTTTTCTTACTATTTAAAATCTTTGAGAGAGCTCCATTCCAGAATAACAGGAATTCATCTTATGACAGAGAATGTAGTAAGCAGAATAATAGGCTCAAAAAAAAACCAGGCCTTACTCCCTCAAACCTGCGGATGTGTCAGTTTCCATGGCAAAGGGGAGTGGAGGTTGCAGGTGCAGCTGAGGTTACCTCTGAATTATCTGGGTGGGTCAAGGTCATCACAGGGGCCCTTATAAGTGGAAAAAGGAAGCAGAAGAGAGATCCAGAGAAAACTAATAGCAGAGAATCTTGTGAGTGCATTCATTTTCTTTAGACTTACCTCTAACATCTCAGGGCTGCCTCACTGAAGGAAACGCTCCTAAATAGAGACTGTGCAATGATTCCTGCATGGTGTCTTCCTGTACAACCTGGGTATTGACTCTCACACAGCATATTCCTAAATACAGATTGTTCATGGCTATTGCGTGATGTATTCCTAAATACAGACTGTGCGACCACTTGCAGCTCCACCTTCCACACTTCTCAAGACAACCAAAGAGGCGCCTGCCAAGGCCCATGTTTTCAAACACAGGCTACTGATCTGGTACCTTAGGGTGCAGTGCTTACTCAGAAACGTGAAGAGAGACAGGAGAATTTCATGGTTAAAGGAATGAAATCCAGTATTAGAACATTAGGGCTCAAGTCCCAACCATGTCATTTATGGGCAGAGCAAATTAATTGACAAGTATAGAATAGTGAGTCGGACCATGACATTTTTCCTTTGTAAGTACTCACGGGACATGATCAAATTTGACCATATGCTGATGCTGATTAACAAGCAGGATTCAAAACATCTCAAAAGGTTGGCTACTTTCTCTAATCACATTAAGTGAGAAATAACAAAAGTAAAATGCAAGAAAATCCTCAGTTGTTTCACAATTAAGCAAATAACTTCTAAAGTATTCATGTATGAAAGAAGATTACAAGTGAAATTAGAAAACATTTCTAACTTTAAATGTTAAAATGCTTGAAAAAAAAGCTGAAAATGCTTGAAAGAACACACATAACCTTAAATGTACATATTTTTATAAAGGTAAGCTTCATCTCGAGGTTCTAGAAACACAGCAGCAAATTAAATCCAAAGCAGTAGATTAAAGAAAACAATAGATAATAATACAAAGCAATGAAATTAGGATACTTTGAATGTATTAAATTTTGTGTTGGTTTACTATATTAATTTTTAAATTACTTTAAAAAGGAAAATTATAAAAATGACAGTAACATCTGTATCCAAAAGTGTGCACCTAAAAAATGTGTCCAGTCTCCTGGCCTACATCACAGGAGGGTCCACTGCAACAAAACTGAGACAATAACCTGATGAATTAGAGACACAGGGTGAGCATTCCTGACCTGAAAATCTGAAATCCAAATGCTTCAAGTTCAAACTTGATGATCAAAGGAAATGCTCATTGGAGCCTTCGAGATTCCATATTATTGGAACAGGGATACTCAACAGTAAGTATAGTATAATGCAAATATTCCAAAATCTGAAACACTTGAAATTCAAAACACTTCTGGTCTCAAGCATTTCTTATGAGACAGTCAACCTGTAGTAACACCAAAATTTCATCTTTTAGAGTGTTAATTTCTAACCACTTACCATGAAAATTTAAAAAACAGATAAATAAAACAATGTTTTCTAAAGCAGGATAGTTATATGAAGAAATATCCGAATGAGTTGCATATCTTACTTTGATTCTATTAACTGAAATAAGATAGAAATTTGGGGACACCATAATACAGAGACCAGTCAATGTATTCCCTACCCCATAAAAGAGTAAGTATTGTTTAGGTATTATTTTCACTTAATCACCTGTCTGCTCAAGGTGCTCTGTCTCTGAATGTTCAGACAGGCACGAAGGACAACATGGCAAAGCATGTATGGCACAGACACCGTGACTTCCCAGCCACCAACACACGAATTCCATGGGCTGCTCCAAAAGCAAGGCACTTTGAGTCTCTGTCCTGCGGGGCAGACACCATGAGCCGCTGCTCTTTATGCTACAGGTTGGTTTGTTTCCCTGAATGCCCAAGCAGAGATAGAGACATGCGTGTAGGAGGTGGGTCCTCAGGGTGAGTACCTGGATGCAGGGTGAGTGCAGCGAGAAGCTGTGTGCAGCAGCAGAAAAGGCCTCAGCCCATCCCACAGGCAACTCTGGAGCTGAGGTGAATATGCAGAGTCAGGGCGAGGAGGGTCAGCCTTCCCAACTCGGCACTGATCAGTTGTTGCATGCAGGGTTCTCCTGAGGAGGAACTGGTGCTCTTCTTCACTCGAGAGCTCAGCTGCAAGATGTCAGCTTTCAAATTCCCAGACATTAAGAGAAGGAAGTCCTGAAGAGGAGAGGTTCTGGGCAGCACCCTAAAGCGTCCACTATACCTTAATCTGGAACGGTTTGGTGATGACAGTCAATTCCAATTTCTGTGTCATCTTTGAGACATAAATAAAATATACTTGTACTTGAAAAAGGAAAGATTGAACAAGAAACGTATGCCAGCTGTGTCAATGTGAGCAAATAACCTATCCTCTGAGAAGATTACTTGTCAATGTGAGCAAGTAACCTTCTCATACACAAACGCAGGCAAGACTGCCTGCTTCCTAGGGTGGCTTTGAAGAATAAAATGAGCTATTGCTTGTGGAGATTTTTTAAACCTGCTGTCCCTTGGTAGCTCTTTGCTATTTTCCTGGACCAACTCACATTCTCAAAAGACTGCTTCAAAATTACAAATGCTTGTCCTCACAAAACATATGCACTATGTCATGACCAAGAAAGACGCTTAACTTGTACTGCATTCTTTATTATTCATCATGGTTAACTTTGCTGTTAGCTCAGAAGAAAGAAGGACATCCTTGAATTACACTGTGAGCAGATCTCCTCAAGGGCTGTCATAGAACCTGCAGTAGAGTTCCAACCCCTGTCCCCATACATGCACAGGGACAGCAGACACAGAGCAGGGACCCATCCACAGAGCCTGACCTGTCCCCATGTGTCCACAGGACATAGACACAGAGCAGGGACCCCATCCACTGAGCCTGACCTGTCCCCATGTGTCCACAGGGACATAGACACAGAGCAGGGACCCATCCACAGAGCCTGACCTGTCCCCATGTGTCCACAG
>PVKP010008795.1:0-60628 GCA_004027715.1 Plecturocebus donacophilus
AAAAAAAATTCAAATGTAATAAGTTTCATGACTCAGTGTATACATAATATGCTATTTTGAGAACTCAGAGTTTTAGCTATATGTATTGGAGACTCATTCTAGGGTTCAGTGTCTCAAATCAGTAACTAACTGGGAAAATCGGCTATGAATCTCCATCATTGTTTTCTACCCTCCTTTCTGGCAAGGTCTTTGCAGCGTGTGTTGGGGAATCACAGTAAATGTAGGACCCATGCACCTGGGGAGGGTGAGAAACTGGGTGACTTTCCCTTTTACCTCCCCTCTATATCCCAACACCTGGGACTCCTAAGCCCTTTCAAACCTGTCTCACATCAGGGATGACTCTGGATTTTTCAGACGTATTTGAGTCCAGATTTGTCTGTCTTTAAAACTTCTCTCATCAGCAATTCTGGAAAAGTGGTTTCTGAAAGCAATTGCCTTTAAGACTCTGCATTCTCTAAAATAATTAGCAAATGTTTGCATGGTGACTTTCTGGGGGAGTCAATTCTTAATTTTGTAGTCAGAAATCTGACTTCTTTAGAAATCTTATTTTTCGAATCCAAAAGCTTTTGATTCTGTGACCCGCACGTGACTTCAGATAGTGATGACCCTTCTTAAGAACAGACATGTGCCATCTCTGTCTTACAGATGGCTCCTGCATCCTGTGCCATTTGATATTTTTCTCTGTTCTGCAGTTAGGTGGCTCAGATTCTTAATTAAAAGATTCATTTTTGTGGCAGCTTTTATAAAGCAAATATCCGCACATGAAGGAAGAGGAAAAAGAACAGAAGGAGGAGGGAACACGGCCTGCTTTCCACCAGATACCGAAACGTTCCACTAATCTTTTCGCACCTTGTGGGGTTTCAATTTTCCCTTTAAAATGTGGATTAAACAAAGTTGCCAAAAAACATATGCTTTCGTGTCAAACATTTCACTTATTTGGGAGGCTGAAAGCAGCTTGAGAGCGCTCACTGACTCTGCCTGAGGAAATGGAGCAGGGTGGTTTGGGCTTTTAACTGGAAACTTTCTCCTTGAAAACTGAAGGGTGAATATAGGAGCTATGGTGTGGGTCTGATCACTGGAGGACTGCAAGGCCATCCCAGGTATTTACTCTTAGAGGACAGAAGAATTAGACCCAGTTGCCAGCCTAGATACTAGCCTTAGCTTTTTGACTTGTGACCTGATCACATTTCACAACTAATCAGGGTCAAGGCGAGTCGGTACTAACACATGAGATCTGTAGAGAAAACCCATTTGCTGTAAGCTTCCTGAGACCCTCACCAGAAGCAGATGCTGGCACTACGTTTTGTGTAAAGCCTGCAGAACCATGAGCCAAATACACCTGTTTATTTTATAAATTACCCAGTCTTAGGCATTTCTTTATAGCAACACAAATGGATGAACAGAGCAGGCTACTATAGGATATTACTACTCCCTAAGCTACGAGCCAGACTTTTTAGACTAACCTTCTCACATAGTCTTCACCCTTTATTGTGAATAAGATGATATTGTTCCCATTTTACAGATGAAGAAATCAAGGCTCTCTGTGATATAATTTTTTTTTTCTAGGTTGCACCACTAATACTTGGTTAAAAAAAAAAAAAAGACTCAAAGCTCAGTTATTTCTTCTATTCCATTGGTTTATATGTCTGTCCTTATGCCAGAATCACACTACATTGAGGGCTGTAGCTTCATAGTAACTTTTAAATTCAGGGAGTGTGAGTCTCTGACTTGTTTCTTCATTTTCCATGCTGTCCTCTAGAATTAACAATAGAGTGATGTTTTGCTCAATCCTTGCTTCCTAGCCTGCTTGTCATATTATATTTACAAGTCATTGGATATAGTATGTATCCAAATTTCTTCTCTTGACCCCACTTTTTGCCAAAATATCTAATGAATTCATGAATTAAAAGTATTATTAAATAATCTGAAACTCACGAAGCATTGCGTTAGCTTCTCTGTCTTGTCTTTGCTATCTGACATTACTTACTTTAATAAATGTTTGTTTGTTAATTAAACCATTCATCCCAGAAGCAATTAGATGACAGTATCTTGAGTTAGATTTACTTAGACTGAGTCCCAGCTTCAAAATTACAAACTTTGTCCAGGTCATTCAATCTTTTGTGACTAGGTCTATTCATCAGTAAATTGGAAAAGTATAGTACTTTAGGGTTATTGTGAGAGTTACATGACTGCGTATAGGTCTTAGAACAGTGTCTAGTATTCAATGAGTGTTATAAAAGTTATGCCTCATATGCATCAATGTGTTGAGATCTGCCTTTGTGATATGATTCTGATGAGCATATTTCTGTTAAATTTCCATCTTAGACTTCTATACATAGCAGCTATTATTGACTACACTAGCCTGCAAAATAACTATTTGTTTTTCATGATATTATATCATTAGAGATTTATTCTCTTTTTTGGAAGAGTTTTTAATCTTCCAGAGTCCCATTAGAGAGGTTGATAAGGATCTGAGTTCCATAAAAGGTTTCTAATAATGTTCAGAAACAGATGTATGGAGAGGGTAAATTGACTGGAGATAAGATAGTTAAAAAGACTGGTTGAGCAGAAGCACACAGCCCTGTATGTTGCAACCACATGAAACAAACCCTGCTTTCTCCAAAAATTTGCCTCTGATTCATTTCAGGGACACAGCCAGCATTCATGGTGATTCATTGTATGATCATCTATATTTAAAGGCACAGATGTCCATCTCTCCAGTCCTTTCCTTTTTCCTGCACTTCAGATTCTGGTTTCCAACCTCTTTCTGGATGTCTCTTATGGTCATATCAAACTGCACAAGTCCAAGCATAAACTAATGACAACCATCCTCAAACCCACTTCTCTTCCTGCATTTCTCTCTCAGCAAATGGCACCATCATTCCCTGTAACACCAGCCAGAAACTAGGGTGTCACTTGAACTTCTCCCTCAGACTCTTGTTTGATGAAATGTATATTTAGATAAATATTTTCCTTTTTATTCCTTTGTCTCCATTCCTGTTCCTTCTACATGTATTCAGAAGTTCTTATCTCATTTGGATTACTGCAGCAGATTCCGAACTCTTCTTTTCTTCTGTTGAGCCAATGCCAATCTTCAGCATTGTCATCAAAAAGGAACTTCTCAATACTGAATGTAATTATAGCATTGCCCTATTTGGACACTGAATGATTTTTCAGAGTAGCTTTAGGTTCACAGTAAAATTGAACAAAAGATGCAAAGATTTCCCAAATACTCCCTGTTAGTACACAGGTATAGCCTCCCAAGTTATGAACATTTCCCAACAGAGTGGTACATTTGTTACCATTTTACCATTTATGAACTTACATTGGCACATCATTATCATCTAAAGTTCACAATTTACAGTAAGTTTCACTCTTGGTATTTTACATTCTATGACTATGAATGAATGTATGCTGACATGGATCTACCCTTACAATAACAGATGGAATATTTCATTGGTCTAACAATCTTCTGTTCTTTGCCTATTTACCTCTCCCTTTTCCCTAAACCCTGGCAACTGCTGATCTTTGTACATTCTCCATAGTTTTCCTTTTCCAGAATGTCACGTAGTTGGAATCGTAGAATATGTAGTTTTTAAAGATTGGCTTCTTTCACATAGTAGTATGGATTTGAATTTCTTCCATGTCTTTTCATGGTGATAGCTCATTTCTTTTTAGTGTTGAGTAATATTCCATTGTCAGAATGCACCACAGTTTATGTATTCATAACTGAAGGACACCTTGGTTGCTTCCAAGTTTTGGCATTTCTGAATAAAGCTGTTATAAACATCCTTTTGCAGGTTATTTGCACTGAATAATTTTAAGGTTGAAATGCCATAATATTGGCCACAAATCTTTCCAAGGCCTATTTTCTGCCTGTTACTCCACCTTCTCTCAGTGCAGCACATAAACTAAACAAAATTTAGTTCCAAGTCCTCAAGCTGTTTTTTTTCTTTTTTACCTCTAACCCCTTGCACCTGCTGTGTTCAGTGTGAGGAAAGCTTTGCCTCCAGGCTCTGTATGTCCCTCTCCTTCCAGTATTCAGTGTTTGGCTCAGGAGACACCTCTTCTGCCCAGATGACCATCTCATGTTGTTGGCAGAAGTCTGAATACCTGATTCTCATTTCACTTTGATCTTAACCCATACTGGACCACAAAGTTTCTTGAGGGCAGAGATGGGGTATATCTTTACTTTGTATTCCATACACTTAACACAGTGTATAGTTTCAAATATATTTTGATTAATAAATAAGAAGGTATCATATGAGAGTGAGCTGTGAGCTGGCTTTGGCTACATCATGCACCAGAGAGAGGCTTCAGGCAAAAATATTCTTTGCTTTTTAGCAAGGAGTGTTTAAAACAGACAGAAAAAAAAATCTATCCTGGGTTATAAATACACAATATTGACTGTATTCAATGTCATTTCAAATTCCTGTATAGGGCAAGAATCTACATGGGTGACAAGTGTGTATAGGTCACCCATCTACATGGGTGTATAGGTAAGAATCTACATGGGTGACAAGCAGTAGGGCATTGGGAAAGTAATCATGAGGAAGATTCAAGTAGCCTCTTTTTCTTCTCTTCCTAGCTCAAATAATATGTAACGTTAGAAAATCCCACTGCTCATCAGGACCTTTCATTTGTCTTTAAAAGATGCATGGGTTTAGAGTAGTTTAGAGTAGTCTACATTCCTTGCAGCTCTACAATTTTCTAAATTGTTGACAAAAATTGTATAATCTTATCATGGTTTGAGTTTTATCTCGATTTACTATATCTCTATAACTTGAGTCTTTGAGTTTAAACCAAGTATTAAGATACAATTTCAAGAAATGCTGTGATGCTGGGGAACATGGCATTTGATGATTAAATATAAGTTAATTCATTGAGCATTTATTGGGTGTGTAGTAGGAGAACTGTAGTATTTTAGATATAATGAACATCACAAACAAAGGATGAAACACCAGTCATAAATGACTCTAAAATCTAACTAAGGAAGCAAAATTCTAAACAAGAAGAAGAAGAGAGAAGATGTTCTAGGATACTGATTTTGCTCAGTAGCTACAAAGTAGTCACGTGAGATGTCGGGGTTGCTGAGGAGGACCTGATAGCAAAATTATGGATTTATCTGGGCCTTTAAAGGCTTCCAAAGGTGATGGTAAGGGGGAATATAGGATGTAAGCAAACACAAAGCCGAGGACATTGCCAAGCGTGTACTGGGGATTGGAAGGCGAGAGGAAGGGATGTGGATCACCGTGTGGGAGGACTGCCCACAGTGAGAACGGGATGGAAAGCAGGGACTAGATATGCAGGCAGCTGAGAATGCAGCAAGGTAGCAAACAACACCAAACAGAGACACTCCGGAGTCTGAGCAGGGCCACAAATGGAAAGGAGAACTTTGCCTCAAGGGAAATGGATAACAAGGAGGGACTCCTCCAGAGGTATCCACAATATTCTGGAGTTTAATCCAGAGTAGCAGTGTTCCTCCCACCCTGTATGACCTCCCTTCCAGCAGAGCACAAACTGGAACAAATACACAATTAAACAATATGAACTGGACTTGCATTTTTGTATCATATCTGATGCTTTATCTGTCTTATTAACTTCTCGACTGTCTGCATGGGTCTCTGCCTGTAAATCAATAAATAAAGAGTTCCACCTTTTTGTCCTTTTGTCTGTTTATTCTAAAACAAATGGCCCTTTCCATGTAAATGTTGGTACCTCACCCTTTGTTTTCTTGGCTGGTATCATGTTCATAAACCGAGGACCATCTTTCCTATGTTTCTTTATTCTACAAGCTATGTCACTAAGCAGACAGCTCCCACTTCTGAGACAGTTTCTTGCTCAGCAAGCCATGCTTTCTTCCCAGCAGGGGATTAGATGGGTGCATATATTTTGTTTTCTTGCAGCCCGAATATCAAGGTTCCAGAAGCAAAATTCAGAGCAAATGAAACACTCATCTTATCTATGGTTATAATGATTTACTCACCCACTAAAATTTAGATTTATCTAAATTAGATTCACTTAAATTCTCTTGTCTGTCATCCCTGTTAGAAAACATGAAGGTTTTCTTTCTTGTTGATGAAGGAGCTGAGACTCAATTTGCAGCCTGTTTATTCTTTTGCTCTGTCTCTCTGTCCCCACCCTCTCCACACACATACCCCTCCTCTCTCTGACACACTCACGTTTGTTCTCACAGGGAGAGGGCCCAGCCCCAGCTGAGGGAGCGCTTTGAGGGAAGTGTATGCAGCTTCAGCTCCAGATTAATGAGCTATTTGACTGGGACATGACGTTAGTTTAACAGCAGTTTTCCTCAAATGTGGCGTGATCAGGAATTTGCAGAAGTTTATTCTTAGCTCTCTCTTTTGGCTTCTGCAACATGTTAACAGCTTGTGCATTTTGTAATGCCTTTTTTCATTGCCATGGTAACCATTAAAACTTAAGGTATATGTGACTGAAGATCTGGCCAAACTATTGGTTGCTGGCATGCTGGAAGGCAGTGCAAATGAAAACCACATCTCGTCGGCAGCTTTTTACAGGTGTGTCTTTCCTTAATTACCCTGATATGTGAGATTTCTGAATAACAAAATATTAGGAGATAGTTATTCACTTCAGAGATAATTGACAAATTCACTTTTATATAGTGAATTCCTTAGTTGATTTTAAAATAGGATTATTTTGACCACATGTTGGCTTCTCTTCAGAGTGAATATGCAAACCTGAGTTATTAAATATTAGAGAAAAGTCAAGAATTTGATTTTGGGGCTAAGTTCAATTGGCAGATGAAAACTGTACCTAGATCTCCACACATTTTTTTGTTTAGTTTGGTTTTGTTTTAAATGTTGTATGATCTGCTCTGTCAAGAATAGTATGGCAATTAATGAACTATTATCATGTTCAGTTCAGGTTGTCAATACTAAGCAAATCCAGGCAAGTATGTCAAGCAAAACAACAACAAATAACAAGTTAACAAACCTAACAGGAATAACGTTGAACAAACAAAACAAAACAAACCCACAGACAACAAAAATTACTATCTCAACTATGAAAAGGTCCATGGCTGTTTAGTATAACTGGTTGCTATTTTGATTTTATTTCCGAGTTCGGCAAAGCTGTATTCTCTTCAGCACTATGCTGGGTATTGTAGGAGGTACTAAAAACTTGTGAGGCAAAGTTCCTATTTTCAATGATTTTGGCAAACTATTCAGAAATAAGACGTGCATAAAGGAAATAGAGATAAAACATACTTATGTGTTAAAATAAATACCCCAGAAATAGGTTCTGAGAAAGTGGAAGACACTGACTTATAGTCAAAAAAATCTTTATTTAGAAGCAATCACTTGGGCTCCATGTTGAAAGATCAGATGAGACTTGGCTAGCCTGACAGCAAGACTAGGAGCATGGTATTTCTGAAGAATTTTTTTTTTTTTTTCATAATAGGATGCATCACTGTTATAAATATGGTTGCTTGCAAGTAAAGGACAGTGAACACTGGTTGGGAAGATGATTCATCATCAGGTGAAAATAACATTTTGCTGAAAATATTGGAATTCTTAGGAAGTATGTGAATATTTTCTCTTAGTTCAAATGAAGGTGACAGCCTTTTCCCATCTAACAGGAAGATGACAAATTGACGCCGAACACAACAAAGTTTGACGAACTCTTATCTAAGGCTCTGGTACATTTTAGGCAGAGAGAAAATATTTAAAAAATAATAACTATGAAATTTCTAGACGTTACAATAGTACTACATAAGCCAGAAAATTATCTATTATTATTATTATTTTTTGAGATGGAGTTTCACTCTTGTTGCCCAGGCTGGAGTACAGTGGTGCGATCTCAGGTCACTGCAACCTCTGTCTCCCGGGTTCAAACAATTCGCCTGCATCAGCCTCCCGAGTAGGTGGGATTACAGGTGCCTGCCACCCTGCCCAGCTAATTTTTGTGTTTTTGGTAGAGACTGGGTTTCAGCATGTTGGCCAGGCTGGTCTTGAACTCCTGACCTCAGGTGAATCCACCCTCCTTGGCCTCACAAAGTGCTGAAATTACAGACGTGAGCCACCATGCCTAGCCAAAAGTATATTTCTTAATAAAGGTTTTGGGGGACTGTGTTTCTTTTTCTTCTCACCCAATTCATCTATAATGATTAAAATTTGAGTTGTGGTCCTAGACAAAATAACAAACACCCAACATCTACCTGTTTAGTAAAAACAGATCTGGATGAAGCCCCTCTTCAGTTGTTGCTTTTCGCAAAGATAGCATCTAACATTGCCTGCTTCCATGCTCCATCATTGGCACATGTTCGTTTAATCAAAAATCTCATTCATGACAGGCACCCAAAGACAGAGCATTATGCAAAACTTTATCTTGATGCCGAAACCAGCAGGACTGTCCTGGGTTCTATTATCTCTTCTAAAACTAGGATAGATTTTAGCATTTTATTTGTGATTACAAGATTCTCTAACTGACCAGAGCACTTCCTGCTTTGAGCATCTCTGCCTGCCCTGTTGTTCATAGCAATAGAACTGTAAGAAAACCTCCCGGCCAAATTAGTAGTTACCCATTAGCCAATACATTGACAGAAGAGCTGACTATGTAAGAGGTTAAAAAAGTGGAACCCCCCCCACTGCATGATTAAATGAGCAAGAAAAAGTTTTTGACATTTCCTTTTTTGTCATTCTGTTACTAGATAATTGACCCCAAACTATCATCTGTTCTGCTGTTACATACATCAGGACTAAAGGACAAATCATTACACACAAACACATACACTTGCCCACATTTCTCCTTCTGCACTAATAAGGAAGTCTATATTAAGAGTGTTATTTCCCTTTTTGTTTAGTGTATTTATTTTTGTGAAAATAGTAATACCATTATAAGGTTAGGAAGTCATCCTTAAAATGTAATCAGTCATTGGCACTTCAAAGTGAGTGAGTTTATTTACCATTCAAAATAAGTAGTTACCTTGGGTGAAAATGCACAAATATTTGGAGATACTTGGGAATCTGCAGAGCTAGAGCAAATACCCAGAAGTGTGCAAAGGGACTGGTGGTGAGTTAAAGGCAAAGGTGTAATTTGTTTATGAGTCTGGAGAACTAGATTTTTATTCTGGCTTTAAATGGCAGAGCCCAGTGAGGTAGACTCACTAATTTTGTTGAGTGTCAGTTTATTTAGGTGATACATAAAGTGATTGAAAGCCTCTAATTCACATTCTAAAGTTCTATTTATATGATTATGATCACAAATTTGCCACTGAACTCTCCTTCCCGAGTGGACAATTGTTAATAGATAAAGCACAATAGATTAATGACTAGTCTCATCAAACAGTGTTTTTTTTGTTTGTTTGTTTCATTTTGTTTTGTTCTGTATTTTTGAGATGGAGTCTCACTCTGTCACCAGGCTGCAATGCAATGGTGCAATCTGGACTTACTGCAACCTATGCTTCCTCGGTTCAAGTGATTCTTCTGCCTCAGCCTCCCAAGTAGCTGGAGCTACAGCTGTGTCCCACCATGCCCAGCTAATTTTTGTATTTTTAGTAGTGATGAGGTTTTACCATGTTGGCCAAGATGGTCTCGATCTCCTGACGTTGTGATCTGCCTACCCTGGCCTCCCAAAGTACTGGGATTACAGGCTTGAGCCACTGTGCCCTGCCATGAAATAGTTTTTGAAAATCCTATAGAATTAGTCAAATAAAATCCTATGGAATTAGTCAAATTCTAAGGTGATTCCCAAATTCCTGCTCCTTTATGTGCACACCATGTAGAATTCCTTCTTATTGAGTATAGGAAGAACATGTGAATATGATGAGATCTCTGTTCCCTTGATTAGATTATGTTATAGAAGACTGTATTGGCCTGTTTCACAGGAAGACGTCAATGAGACACAGTCCTAATGGGCTGTAAGAAAGTTAACATCCATGCTGTGAGACACCTGTGGGGTTCATGTGATAAGGAACTATGAATGTCTCTAATAGCTGAGCACAGTCTCAGGCTGTTTGATAGCTAGCAAGGAAACAGGGACCTCAGTCATACAACTGCAAGGAAATGAATGCTGCCAACAACCAGAGAGCTGGGAAGAGAACCCAGAGCCTCAGATGCAATTCACAGCCCCAGCCGACACCTTTATTACCACCTGACGAAACCCCAGCAGAAGATCTAGCTAACCCAGAGTAAGACTTCTGACCCACACAAGCTGTGAAATAATAAATCTGGGTTATTTTAGGTTGCTAAGTTTGTGGTAATTTGTCATACCGCAAAGAAAATGAATACCATCCCCTTCTACTGCCACTCATTTTGGAAGACTGAGTTCATATAAGCACAAGCAAATATCTGAATTGAGTGGATAGTTAAAAAATATTTGCCCACAGATTTGACAAAGAAATAAAGTGACTCTGGAGGCAAAGCTGACTATGTGAAGGCAAGTTTTCCTTGGCTCATGATGGTCTCATTTAAGACTTGGGCATTCAGACAAATACTCACCTCTATGTCTGTCTAGTTTCTTGTGTGTGCCTGCTTTGGTAATACCATAAGTGCATGTTGTATGTTTGTATTCATTTGGTAATGAATCACATCAGATATTTTAGGGGTAGGTGTTAAATCTCTTATACTGGATATAACTGTGCAAGCCTGTCATCGGGGAAATTTTCTCCTGACCTCAGCTGGTGATCAGCTTATGCCCCGAAGCATGAGAATTGATAGGTCTTATAATTTTACCCAACCTAATGTAACAGCAGCTGCTGTCCTTGGTGCTTGCGATTTGATTAAATTCCCAAATTAGGGATTGCCTTTTGTAACCTGAATTTTGTCATGGTGGTAAAATCTGACAATAACTGCTCTCATTTTTACCTTTCCTACCATGGAGTTTCTTCAATAACACATCAACCATCTCAGATCATCACATATTACTCTGGCACTTTATTAGAATTTGGGAATTTTGTAATCCTACTCAAAATGAGACTGCATGCTTTCTAATGTGAGAAAGGAGAGGGAGAGGCCAATTCAGCTCTAAAACTGCAATTGTTTGACTTCCTCCAGGGACACATCTCACCGATTGCCATGAAAATAAATTGGAAAGTTTACAATTCCAAATCATTGCCTACCACGTATTACTTCACAGATAAAAATAAACACTACCACCACCATCTTCACCACCAAGAATACAAGAAAATATATCCGTGAACTTTCATCTCTTCATGAGGAAAAATGCATTACAATTAGATTAGACTATAACCATTCAGCAAGTGTGTTGGTTTTCTGCTTCTCTTAAAATGATTTATTTATTACTATTTTTTTCAAGATTATCTTCTTTATCCCTTTAGGAAAGGAGCAGTTTGGCTCTCTCTGTGATTACCAAAGCAGAGCGAAAGCCTTCAACTACGGACCACTGCAATTTCCACCATAACAGGCAACCCAGCAATTAGAACCGTTTGTTACAATGACAGCAGAGAGAACCATTTTCAAGCAACAAGGCACAGGAGCAGGAGCTGCAGGAAGAGAGAGTCTGTTCATTTGAAGGGGACTAACGCCACACAGCAGCTAATCCTGGAATGACAGTCAGTTTTGGAAACCTAGCCTGCAAAGGCTGAGATATTCACATACATTCTTGAACTTGTGGAAAAGGCCTAATCTTGCTTTTTCTAACCAGGAATAAAATTGGATCATAAAATCTGACGTTTGGGAAGAGACAAAGGTTTGTCTTTAGTCCACTATCTAATTTAATTTCTTACTTGAATATTATAAATGAAAACATAAAGGTAGGCACTTTCTTTTCTAATTCTGGGTTTTAGATAGAATTTCGGTGCTCAGAAAGCATCTCACAATTGAAACTTTGCAAGCAGACTGATATTTCTTTACAACAAAAGTATTGAAATATAACTACAGCATCTTATTCTGTTGCCACTTTGTCATTTATCCTTATTTTCATGTTTTAAGTTATGTTAAAAATGTATAGATAGCCTGGGAAAAATGCCAATTTTGATATCTTTTTTCTTTCTTGTTCTTGCTATTCTTTCTCCTTTCTTCTCCTGCTTCTCTCTTTCTTTTTAATGCACTCTTCTTTTGTTACCATTGAAGTTAGTCCTTGATATCAGCAATGACAAACTACCTATTTCCAGTACTTGTCAGATTATCTTTGGATTTTATTTCTCCCTGTCTCAAATGAAGCAATAATACTACTCACTTACCACAAAGAAACCATCTGAGAATTAGTAAAATAATGTGGAATGCTTGATCTTCTCAGAGCAAGGTACTTTTTCCTCCTTTGTTCAAGAGCTATTATTATTCCGAGATTGAATGAATAAATAGCCACATGCAGATAATTTTTAGACACTGAATAAGCATCTTCCTAGATATTTTTGTGGCAGATATTTGAATATATCACCTTCTCTAGTCTTTAATGAAAAGTCAGGCTATGAAGCAAAAGTCTATGAATATGTATCTAAGAGGAAGCATACACCAGACTGGATAGTTTACACAGAAGTTTGAAGGAATGTTTTAGTTACTATTTTCCAGTCTGCTTTTTCAGAAGCAGGTATTGCTAATGTAGAAAAACATGTTGCTAGTCTTTCTCTTTTGTTTTGTTTTAGCAAGGATGAGGCTTTGTTTTCTTCCTATTATTCATTTTGCAACTGCACAACTACTGCTCTGGCACCGCAGCAGCTTCTGCCAGAGTCAGAGGTGAGGTCATGCTTGACTGAAGAAATCTAAGATCAATTTGTTGTCTCATATTTCAACATTAAATGCAGCTTGAAATATAATTGTTAGTCCATGCACTCTCTGCCTTAAGGAAGTGTTCCAGCACCTCAGAACAGGGAGTGTGGTTATCGGTGATAAACCACGACGTGTACCCTAAACCACGGCTAACCAGAATTTTCAGGCTGAGAGTGTGTGAGAGAGGGAAAGGCGCCGGCGGGAGACTGGGTAAGAGAAAGACAAAAAAGACAGAGCTTTTGGGACTCAAAAAACTGAATGGCTTGAAAGCAATTGGAAAAATTTGGAAATTTGCAAATCAAATTGCAAATACAATATTTCATTTATAAATTATTTTTCTTTATTCTTGTCCCTACTTAAAAGGCCCCTCTCTCTTGGTGCAGCTTCACAAATCCTGCTGTTCAGGGAAGATCTGTGATACCACTCAGGGCAAGAGATTTCTGTTTTCTCCTTTCAGGAATATTTGCATGCTGACAGAGAGCCGCTGAGGAGGACAGACTGTGTTTTTTGGGGGGCCAGGGAGGGGGCAGGTAGATTGATGGTTCTGAACTGGGTAGCTAAGTGTTTTTTAGATGCCCTTTGAAGCAAGCCTTGTTAAATATCCTTGCATTGAATTCAGTGAAAGAGAAAAAGGTATAATCACCAAATCCTGGTTTGTGGCTCCACAATGAGAGTTAACATTGCATCACGAGCTTATGGTACTGATTTCAGGTCAGATACATCATGTGTGAGTCTTCTATAAAGAGGTGCTTCCTTAGATTAAAAAAAAATGAATCCATTTAATTGAATATAGAACTATCTAGGACTTACTTGATGATGCAATCTTCTAGGAGTACTGAAAGAGCTGTCCTGGAGGTGTCTTTTCCATTGTTCTGGGTAGAGATAAGGATATGTGTGTCCTGTCTGGGCAAGAGAGTAAGACACAATGTTTTGACTTCTTTGCTAATGAAAGCATTTCCCTAGCTGAGAGGCAGCTTGGGGTCCTGGAGAGGGCAGGATTCCACCACCACACAGGTGAAAGTGTGTGTTCCCATCCCATCATTTACTACCTGTGTGACCCCATAGGCAATTTACACAGGCTCCAGGATCAGTTTTCTCATTAGTACAAAGGACACAATTGTATTTTCACTGAAGGACTTGAAAGATGAGAATCATAACAAACAGTTAACCCTTTCCGCATTTTGAAGGTGAGAACCAAAAAGTGCTACAGTAAAGTTCTCAAGGGCACACAGCTATTAAGTGAGAGAAAGGTCTACCAACTCAAGTTCGTTTGCCTCTAAAGCCTTTGTTCTCCTGTATATTGAAAGAAATCTCGGTCTTTCTGTAACATTTACTTTGCTGACTCTGTATGTCTTTGGTGACATCCTGCTCTGTCTTTGGGCCAGTGGAGTCAGGCAAGAAAGACTGCTCAAATGAGAATCTGCACCAGTTCAGTGTCCTGGATTCTAGAACAACATTGACATGCTTTTTTCATTTTAAAATCCCTTAAAGTGTTTGCAGATGATACCCATGGCCCCTCAAGACTTCTCTTTAACCCAGCTAAACACCTACAATTCCCTCAAGCATTTATCTGAGGATCTGGCTTCTAGAAAGCTCTAAATCCTAGTTATTTTTTAGTTAATTATTTTCTACCTTTATCCACATGAAACATAACAATTTTACTATGAAGAAGAAAAATTATGATCCACCCTCATGAAAGAATACTTAATTCTGTTTTCATAAAAGTCTGGTTTTGGTTTATTTTATTCTTTCATTTTTTCTCTTCAAGATTTCTCCAGCAATGATAGGAAATTACAGACGCTCTTCTAGTCAAACTACCTTTTTTATCTCCATGTGGGATTTATGACAGCTTGAATTGTGGAGTATGTGCTGCATCTGGGCCAAGAAGTCTCGAGCTCTGGGTAATATTAGGTTGGTGCAAATGTAATTGTGATTTTTGTCATTAAAAGTAATTGCAAAAACCACAATTACATTTGTACCAACCTAATATTAACCCCCTGGCCTGGTCCAGCCACTTAGGTCTTTACTGAGGCACATGGAGATGGGTGTTGGTCTCTATCTCAACCCCAAAGGGAACAGCAATATAAGTCTGGTCTTCAGAAACCTAAATTTAAGAGAAGATATTATATAAACAAACACAGCATCAAAAACAACATGGACATTCTTTTTTTTTTTTCAGTTTTCAAATCCATTTATGTAATTTATGTCCTGTGACTATCACCAGAACATATCCTATGAAAAAAGTAAGGAAAGTATTACTCTTGTGTTATTTATGAGGATATTGAGGTTCAGAAAATTTAAAGCATTGCCCAAAACTTCAGCCTTGTTTTGACGATGGCAGGTGCTCAGTGGAAGTTTATGAGAACCTACCCCAGTCAATGGGCTGAGTGTAGGTTCTTTCAAGAGAAAGAGAAGGTCTTGCCAAGCAACCAGGAACCAAATAAGGATTTCTGGAAAGATATAAATATATATTTTTTAATGCACAACCACTGTCTATTTCTAATGCAGGATAGTCTCAGCAGTGGCCTGAATTTTTTATCATAAAGTAGGGAAGGGGAGCATTATAACATGATGGAAGAAAAATGGGAGTCACAAGGGTGGAAATGTGCTTTTGTAATAATACACCATGCTATAATTGAGAATGAATGATGAAAGAGGCACAATTATCTTTCTGTGTGAACTTATGAGTCAGGCATTGGCTAGGACAGAGAAGATTTGGATTCAGAATCTGACTCTGCCATGCGACAGTTAACAGACATCTCATTTAAGCATTCCAGGTCAGTTTCATACCTGTCAAATAAAGGATCAAATTAACTATAAGGACCCATAGAGCTTCAAAATTGTGTAATTCCATGTCTTATTCCCTTGGAAGACATCAAGATTACAATAGATTTGGCATACTTAGATTATCAGCCAGAAAGTATGCAAATGACTCTAATCTTAGATAATTATTTTGACTTTGCGTCACATTTATAGAATTAACCCTCAGGGACCTTTGCAAACATAAATGTAATTTCCCTCAGTTTATGTTGATTATCATTGCATTGATATTTATTAACAAGTGTGAGTCACAGTATGGATGCTGGAGCTATAAAGGTAGCCCAAACAGCCCTTTCTTCAAGTGCATTATAAGGTAGTAGAAAGGACAGTTATCTACAGATCATTTTAATAAAGGAATGTCACCAGGTCCCACCTCTGACTCAGAGAATGCTTCTAAAACAGATGGCATATGAATTTAGCCAGAAAAACAAGTATGACCAGGACAAGCTAAAGTTTGTAGGTAAGAAGAGATGTACTCACCACGTTCAGAGCCAAGTAGACGCTATGCTTAAGATCAGGTTTCTGGTTAAAACATAGCACTATTGCTTTTTTAAAAGACCTGGGATGTTATTTTTATATATGATAAATAGAGATTTCAAGTATCTGAGGTCTTCTTTTTCATTAATATTAAACAAGCATAATCTAAGATATTATTCTGTATGTATATAAGCAGTGAGATTCATTTCCTGGGTATCCCAAGAATCCAGGCACAGCTGAACTTCTCCTGTATGTCACCCTCTAAACCACTACTCCTGGTGACTCCTGGATATCTAAGCACTCTTGAAAGCTGGGTTCTCCTCAAGCTCCACCTACCATCAAGTTGTTCAACACCCCTCTCAGCATTTCTTTGCTATATGCTTTAAAACACACTGGGGAAATTCCCAAATTGGAAAGTATCAAAGAATTACCCAAAGACAACCCTTAAACTTTTTCGTTCACTATCTCATGCTCCTAGCACAGTACAGAATAGCCAAATGGTTAGGAGCAGAGTCACTGCAGCCTTGCTACCTAGGTTTAAATCCTGGCTGTCATAGTTGCTGGAATGTGACTTACTTCTGTGTCACCATGAAGATTACATTCATTATACCTACAATATAATGTTGCCATACAAATTGATCATGGAAAGCTCTTGGATCTCTACCCAGCACATACTAAGAACAGTGTTTTTTTAACTATTATCAGTCATAATATGATGACCCAGCCCCAGTAAAGTATTTCTTTTTCAGAAAAAAAAGCACAATCTTTTCCCAAAGATAAATACTACACCCATATGGAGAATGTGGTAATGGCTACTGTTTCTTTCTAAAATTATTTATCTTTTGTTCTTGCTATTCTAGCCTTGAATTTTAAAATAACAATTATTGTTCTTTCCGTAAATTTTTTGTGACATAAGCATCGCATTGGTCAGAATTCTCCCAAGAAACAGAACCAATAGCACACATGCCCCCCCCGCCACAACAATAGAAATCGGCTTTTGTGATTATAGGGGCTGAGAATTTCTATGGTCTCTTGTCTGCAAGAGACCTGGAAAAGCTGGTAGTGTAATTCGGTCTAAGTCGGAAGGCTTGAGAAGCAGGGAAGCCTATAGTGTAAGTCTTGTTCCAGTTCATAGGCCTCTGGTCCATGAGTGCTGATGTGTGAGTGCAGGAGAAGATGGATGTCCCAGCTCAAGAAAAAAGAATAAAAGTGACCTTTCTTGTGCCTTTTTATTCTATTCAGGTCCTGAATTGAATGATCCCCATCCACATTCTTAAAGAAAGATCTCAGCCTACTAATTCAAATGCTAATGTCTTCTGGAAACATCCTCACAGACATACGCAGAAATAAATACTTTATTAGCTACCTAGGCATCCCATAGCCCAGTCAAGTTGTCACATAAAATTAGCCATCACAGTCAGGAGGAGAACAGCATCTTAGAGAGTTTTAATTTCTGGAAGATTACTGAAATCTACATTACAAAAAATCTTCAACCATCACTTTGCCATTGCTTAACTATATACCCTTATCAAGCAGATTGGAATACAAGGCCCATAAAGTCTTTTCCAAGGTCACCAATATTATGTAGGAGATTAAGAACTAATGTCCAAGCTTCCTGACTTCCAGGTTAATCTCACCTCTTAGGTGATGCCCACATCAGACCACTTCTGCAAGTCAGAGCTATGGCTAAGATATCAAACATTCAAACCCTGCAGACTGTCTACCACCTAGTGTAATCACCACTCTACCACTACAAATACTTTTCCCACAATGACATACATGATCATTCATGTTATATACATATACTTCTACACACACTCACGTACTCACATGAACACTCACAGAGGCACATCCATTCACAAACAGCCAAGCACATGCATGAACACACACACCTCACTCAAATATAATCATGCACACTCACATTTATACATGGACACATGCACACTCATATACAGGCACATACACAGTTCCAATTTGTTGGCATAGGACACATTTCTTTTTTCATTCTTAGACTTGAATAATTCATATTCATTCTTAAGAATTTGATTCTGGGAGTCTCTCTTCTGTGAGTGCCCTCCAGAGATGGACCATGCATCTTCTGTGTTACTCAAGACAGTTCATAAGTTTCTCTTATTTCATGCATTATATTCCACCGTTTTGTGCAATTTCTTTTTTGTAGCACCATGCATAGTATAACTGTCTGCTGGAAAAGCAACATATTTTTCTTTCTTTTGTTTCTTTGTAACCTACCAGAGTACTTGTCATGATAAGCATTTCTTAAACTGAAATAAACTGATGATTCTGTGTTACAAGTAATACAGAAGAAAGTGTTCTAGGAGATGAGGCAATACATATGGCCCTACTTCTTGAGCTTTGTCCCTTCACCTGGCATTCTTGTCTCACTTTGCAGTAAAATTGCTGTATCACTCATTCATTTAAAGAATATCTCAATCACTGTGTGATAGATGATGTGCCAAATGAACCGAGGGTGACAAATCTGAGTGTTAAATATCTTGTCTTCAAAAAAGTTGCCATCTGGTTTAAGAGTAGGGTAGAGACAGAAGATGCAACAGTTCATTGAATACTGCCATAACAAGAGAGAGCTAAGTGAATAAAAAAGGAGCCTAAGGATATCCAGAGAAAAGGAAAGGATAATCTGGGAAAAGTCTATGCTAGTCTGCCACCTCTGCTCCTGATATTTGCCAGCCTCCAGCTTCCACCCCTAGTATTGATCTTTAATCTGGTCTTAGAAGAAAAGAGGCTCCTTACATCCCAGGTCCTAGAGAAACCCTCACCCACAGGAGACTAATATGATCTGTCTATTACCACTGAATCCCACCATATGTAATTCCACTTCATCTCTGGCACAATTTTACATTGCAGAATACAAGTCAGGTTCAATTGATTTCATATGCTTGCTCTCCTGTTCAATATTCCAAGACAAAGCATACCAAAGAAAGACCAAAATGCCAGACATACTGGAAAACCTATTTGGCTCAAGCTATTAAAAAAAATTTAGATGGATTCAAGACTGAAAGCCTAGGATGAAGAAAGGAAAATGCAGTGAAGAGATAAAAATAATGGCTTTTGACAGAAATGAATAAGAAGATGGCCATAGGCATAGAGGAAAACAAGAGCAAGGAAGCGCTTGAGAACATTCTCCTGCCACCTTCCTCTGCGAGTCTTCAGGGTCTGCAGGGGCAGCAGAGACGGGTGTTTACAGTTTTTTAGTCAACAGAACCTGAATGTTCTTTCTTCTTTCTCTCTGGAGGGCACTGAATTTCCTTGAAAGAAAGGATGGTTGCAGTTTAGAAAAGCAAAATAGGCCTAGATGAGTGTCAGAAACACAGGGAAGGCATAGACAAGCCCACTGTCTCTCCAAATGTCACTACCATCTCTACCCCTTTATACCCACACCCTAGCTGACAGGCACAGAGGTGCCTGAACTGTGGTGTCTTGAAAGAAAGTTTATTATTCAAGCTTGAGGAAAGCTACCAGCACATGAAACATGGGAGAAAGAAGCAGCATCCTAACAGTTCTCTGGAAGACAGATGCCCCTCATCATACTCCCCAGGGGGCAGAATCTGGTCAGGGGAAGTGACGGGCTCAAGAGCGGCCAGGTCATTGTGAGGAAATTTATTATGAAGGGAAAAAAGGAATATCAAAATAAGATAGAAAGGGACCACAGAGATCAATTTTATCTATACCTTCAGCGTCCGTCCCCTTTTTCTCCACTAAACCCTTCTCTGCATAATTCCTTATGTCTGCTCATTTGTTTCAATGATCAGAATTCTTTCTTCAGAAATACTCATGCTGCTGAATCCAAAACGGTGACTCTGTTCTTCTTGATACATTATTCTCTCCTTGATGCCTGTGCTAACAAACATACCCACCTCCCACACACACAAACACACACCCTTCCCACACACCTTGTCTTGCAGATTGATGACATGGATTAAAGAAATGTTTATCAATTGCTTTTGTGACTTCTAAGCATTTTCATGAACATGCCCAGGAAAGTCTCACACTTTAGGCATTATAATTGTCACTGTATCACAGATGAGGAAACCGAGTCATGGAAGAGAGCTAAGTCTGTCAATAACATCACAACAGCTAGTAAGTGAGTTTGTATTTAGGCTTTAGATCTCATATTCTATTTGTTCCAGCATATAAGTTTGCCTTTGATATTATCTTACCTCATTACCATGGCCTTATGTCAAATTTTTTTTCACTATGTCTTTCTGAATAAATCAATCTACACAATAATCTTCTTTGAAGTATGCTATGATGATAATAATTATAATTTTAGAAATTATATAGTCTGATTATCTTTTATGGTATATAGCATAGCAATATATAATCACTTACAAAAGTTATACAGTTTTACTTAAGAGACACTGAGTGTTAACCATATAAGTCAAATTATTTCTTGACAACATGCTTATCACCTCCAAACAGAATTTCTTGTCTACCAAGCTTTGAGACACCAGGCACACTTCCAGGGAGTGCCTATCATTTTCTAGTTAATCCAAATAAATATTTTATTTCACCAACTGTATCATAAGCTTTGGAAGGCAAAAATTATCCTTTGTATTTCCTGTATTCTTGCATAATCTACCACGTCCTTATCTCTGTAGAAGCTAGGCACATAGTATGTGTGCAATGAAATCCAGCTACCTGAGTCATAACAAGTTAAATATGTCATTAGCTTTATTAGTGCCTTCTGCTGTTGTTTTGGTGGTTACTGCATCTCAATTTCAGTGTGTTTCTGTTTCTCAAATGCTTAGAAAATGCCAAACCTTCCAACTCCTAGGGTTTTTGGCAGATCTGCATTTGTGCCAGTTTTTAAGAGACGCTGAGAAAGCTTATTGTGAAGAATGATTTTTAGTTCTATTTTTTTATCTGCTAATGTTGCGTGTTCAGCCAAAGCATGAACAGCATCCCACCAGCCATATTGCATTACATTATAAAATTGAGAATTGCATTAACAAGATAATCTCATAGATATTTCTGAGACAGGAGAAATGTGCACAATCATTTTCTAAAGGGCAAGGAGAAAATGGCATCCAATTGGACAGCAGTTGATACTGGAAAAGAAGAGTCCAGCCCAAGTGAGCGTCTGGGCTCCTTTCTGTGACAGACGTCACCCTCCCAGCCAGCCTGCCAGTGCCCCAGCAGCATATGCTGTAATCTGGAAGACGTGGTTTCTAGTTACCAACCTGATATCTCTGCAGCATGCAAATGAAGTGACTAGTGCCAGGTGAGTATAAAAATTTTCTGGAAAGGTTTGCCTTTAACAGAAGTTGACAGCTTTAAATTTTTGTTATGTTACATGAACCAAATTTAAGAAAGTTTCTATTTCTTGGTATGAGGAGTTATAGCTATTAAACTATCTCCAACTTTCTGAGAAGTAAAAAAAATGATTTTACTTCCTTCATCGACTTTGGCATTTTTTAAGTCAGAAATACCTGGGTGTTTTGAGAAAGCTGTAGAAGGAGTAAACCTCCATACTATTTTCCCAGGCCTTACCCAAATCACCAAAGAGAGAGTAGAGCACAGAGTGGAGACAGATATTTACCAACACCAGATCTAAACCCCTGCATGTGTCATGTGATGAGACCAAATCAGAGAAAGATGGCAGGACAGACAAAGGGCCATTTCTGTATGAGTGGGTCTTAGTAATGAAAATTAGGGACAAGGGTTGATGGCATGAGTAGACAGTGGGAGACATGAGTCTGCCGCTTGGAAAATCTCCTCCCTATGGACTCCTCTACCTTTCCCATGCCCATATTAATTAATAGTACCTGAAACCTAGTGGAAGATAAGCTACAGGAAAGCATAAGGCTGTACTAAAGGAGACATTTTTTATGATGATATTTTAACAATAGCTCAGCCAGAATGAGCCTCCACAATCAGAAATTTAAAGGTAATAAAATATTTTACAAATTGGCCACTCAGAGGGTAAGCATGGTGGCTTATGCCTATAATTCAAACACTTTGGGAGGTTAAGTTGGGAGAATCACTTGACCCCAGGACTTCAAGACAACCTAATCAATATAGGGTGACCTCATCTCTACCAAGAAAACAAACAAACAAAAAAAACCACTTGACTACTCACCACAGTATATTCTAGAACCAGACTAGAACTCTCCACCTCCTCCACACAGATGAGAAAAAAAAATTTTGGACATAATATTATGAAATAACCATACTGTGAAACAGTTAAAATGATCAAGTGTAACAAAAACAAGAAAAGAAGAGACATTTATAGACAGCAATTGCTTTGTTCATAAAAAATGTATGGAGTAATGGAATGATAAAAGAATAGATTCATGATGAGTGGGGTGGCTAACTTGAAAGATGAATCCAAGCACATAATCCAAACACATAATCACAGAGCACTGAGAAGTCTCAATCAGAACTGAAATAGCAGAAACCAAATAAATTATGTGAAGACAGGCTTGACGACACTCAAATCACAGAAGAGAAGAACAGCCTGGCAGGTGAAAGAAGAAAAGAAAGATGACAAGTATGACGGACACCAGGGGAGGTTATCTCGGGAAAACTTGTCCTCATAAAGAGAATAAGCCAAATGAAACAGAAAAAGTAATCACAGATATGATAGAAGAACTAATAATTTAACTGACAGAGGACTTGCTCCTACAGATGGAAAGATTTGCATGTATACCAGGTAAAACTAAGTCATAGGAGCTAAACATATCCTAGTGAAATAATGGAAGCTAAAGAGTGAAGATACAATCTTACATGTTTATTCACATAACAAAGTACCATATATTCCCAATTATATGAAAATCTGTGATGACTCTGAGTAGAAAACAGTCCGGTATTCTCGTAATGAGATGATTAAAAATATAGGGCCAACTTGGAAATATAATTCAAGTTCTATTACTAACAATTAATTTCTGCTGCTTTAGCTTCCTTTAACCTATCAGGTTAAACCATAGGAAATTGTCAGCTTTCAACTTTTTACTTAGAGAAAAACAAACAAACAAACAAGATAGACAGGCAAACAAATGAACAAACAAAACAATTGCCTATGGATCAATCTAAAACTCCTACCAAGTTCAATATCTTCTGTGTAAGCTTGATGAGTAATGGCTCTTTTGAATATGTGTTATTATACAATCAATAGAAATTTTATATGCATCTGAAAGTTTTCATTTTAATAATATTAGGGCAGTTTTAGAAACATCCTAAAGATTTTTTTTAGCAATGTAACTACACACACTAATTCTTTAAAAAATAATTTTCAGGTGGCTCATTTATAATGAAACACAACACTTACAGGCATAACACAGTGCCCCCAGGAATAATGAAGAGAACTCAGTTAAAATCCTTTGTCTGCTGAATGTTATTGGATGAGGTTTGTGAGCCTCCAAAATTAGCATGATTGAGATGGTTTCATCCTAATGTGTCTCTGCAACAAGGTTCTGTCTTCCTTCTAGGAGAGATGCCTTAAGGACTTGGTAAAAGTCACCTCTCTCTGTGCTGAGGCTGGCTTCAGATTTCTCTCTTGTATCATGAAAAATTAGAACTGAAAAAAAAAAAAAGAAAGATTCAAGGTTTTCAAACGCCATATTCAGCCAAGAAGTGATACACTTGTGAAGACTGAAAGACTGCTTAACTTGAGAAGAATAACATCCATGAACACTGATCGAAACAAATTTAATGGAAGACATATAGCTATTCTATGAAACCGGGCTCTGAATATTATAATCTTTAGAAGAAGTGATATTTCATGTGAGAATAAAGAATTTACCTAAAATAGACTTCAATCAAAACCAAGAGTTTGGACCTGGGAGTGAAAAGTGGACATTTAACGTTACTCGTATATTCATAAAAGCTAGTAAAGTGATTAAAAGCCTAGTTTCAATCTCATTTTAGTACTATTACATCTGTGATCCTGAGTGCATTACTAAAAACTCTGTGGTAGGACGCCTTATTTATATTGAATAATACTGAATCTGCCTCATGTGATTGCCATGACATGAGATGTATTCCTTCATGTGAAGTTCTGAGAACAGGGTCTGGTTACACCAACATGGAATTGCTAAAATTATTGTTACCGCTGCAAGTACTAGGAAATCAATGGAGAATATTGCACTTTCCAGGATGATTACTCAGGAAATAAGGGCTTGGCAAGTAGGATTTGTCGTAATTTTTATTGAAAATAGTTTTCTTATTTATACTGTTTCATTTCTTTCTGAAGTTAATATGTATATTTCTTAGTGAATTTTAATTATAGAGAAATTAAAACAAATGTCAATAACTCTGAAATTAATTTTTAAAATCAACTTAAATTTTTCATAAAACAGTTTGTGTTCAATCATTTGTCCAAAATCAATAGCCCTCATCCTGCTCTATTAGAAATCTAGTTTCTGATTGAGACTTCTCAATGCTCTGTGATTATGTGTTTGGATTATGTGCTTGGATTCATCTTTCAAGTTAGCCACCCCACTCATCATGAATCTATTCTTTTATCATTCCATTACTCCATACATTTTTTATGAACAAAGCAATTGCTGTCTATAAATGTCTCTTCTTTTCTTGTTTTTGTTACACCTGATTATTTATGTGGTAAATTGTGTAAATGTCTGAGTTCTGGATTATTGCATATCAAAAAATTAGGGAAATTAGACAAGGAAAAGAAAACTTATCCCAAACAAAAGACATATTGAATGCCAGAATAGATTATTTAAATATCTCTATATTAAAATGTTATACATTTTATACAGTGTTTATTTGCCTGGTAATCTTTTATAACTTTGTTGTTGTAAGGTTCTACTTGGTAGATGATAAAGCTATGTAAATAGCACATCTCAGTAGGACAGCAGAGCTAGTTGCCATTGAGCACAACACTCACTTTACTGCCCTTTGGTATTCAGTCAGATTAGCATTAATATCCCACATGGAGTCAGGACACATACAAATTCTGAACAGAAAGCACATTCAACATTTGAGGACATGTGTTCAGCAAATATCAATATTAGCTGAAATACTTCAGTGTTCACATCAATAATAAGCAGTGTGATAAACAAGTTGAATGCTAGGGAAATGAATCAGTTTTAAGAAAAGTCTTCTAAATTTAATAGAAGTGACAATATTTGAAAGTCCTGTATAAATATTCCTCCAAATATATTAGTAGAATTCCAAGCCTCAAGTGAACATGTTATATGCTAAACTTCCTACCTAGATCAAAAATCCCTTAGAGCATTTATTTCACTATTCTATATCAAAGAAACATTTGATAAGGTGTCGCTTTTATTGATGATGATGAAAAATGAAAATTGTAGTGACAATGGAGGTGTTGCTACTGTCTTAGTACCACCATCGTCTTGCTAGAGGGAAGGCAAGAGCTTGAAAGGAGGAGAGATGGAAAACAACCTTGGAGAAGACCTACAAGTAAACTTAAAGATCTGTAAGGCTGCATTTTTAATAAATTCAGTGGTTAGAATAATAATGCTGTATTTCCAAACACACATAGGAGTCAAAATGAATAGACTGAAAGGCAGAGATTCGCCCCCCAGCTGTGCAGGGATCATCAGACCATTATTGAGATGCTTATCCTCTGCAAAATGGCTTGTGTTGAAATTATTTTTTAAGGGCATCATTTCTTTTAGAAAAACTTCATTACTAATTTGCCAATTGAATATCCCATAAGATATTGGAAAGCATTAGTGAATATAGAGTGAGTATTTTGATTTAAAAAACATGTGCATCCCCTGTTGTTCAATAATAATGGGGATGAATAACATCTACTTTAGGTTTTCAAATGTAATTTATGGTGATAAGACTTTTAGACAGGGGATGGATGAGCTGATGGATGATATACATATAGTTGAAACTCAGGTAATCACTGTGACATGTTTTGCATTAGGTTATGATAATGTGAAAACAAAGTAATATTTTTTAAAAAACTGCCAAGAAGAAAAGTGAAATAATAAACTCCATTATATCAAGTGCTCTGATTTTTCAAATGCCTTGAACATCTTCAGTTCTAGTTTAGGAGGTGCTTTGCCTAACAAAACACAAACAGTTGAAATCTTCAGTGGGGCAGAGGAGGGAGTGATGTTAGGGACATTTTCAGATTTGACATTGAATAACCCATATATCAGCTCTATCAAGTACAGTAATGACAGGAGAAGGTAGATAAATTAACTCCTGCTTTTTAAAAAATATTATTTATGTATTGTCTGATTTTTTAAAAGTTATTCATATAATTAGTTATATAATAAAAAGTTTTATCTTTTTTAATGATGTAAAAATCAGTCAGTATTCTTAGAGAATGTCTACAATTAATGACTCTTGGAGGGAAGAAGAGTTAATATAAGATTAGATGAGGGTACTTTTCATGTGAGTGAAATTGATTTTGCAAGTCTATAAATCCTGTGGGTGGGATATATTTTTTATTTTTATTTTTATTTTTATTTTCGAGTCTTGATCTGTCACCATGCTGGACTGCAATGACACAATCTCAGCTCCACTTCCCAGGTTCAAGCAATTCTCCTTCCTCAACCTCCTGAACAGCTGGGACTACAGGCAGACGCCACCAGGCCCAGCTAATTTTGTAGTTTTAGTAGAGACAGGGTTTCACCATATTGAACAGGACAGTCTCAGTCTCTTGACCTGGTGACCTGCCCACCTCGGCCTCCCCAAGTGCTGGAATTACAGGCATGAGTCACCACACCCAGCCTTAGAATTTTTTTTTCTCAAGTATTCAATATATATTAGGAAGACAATCAGAACAAACAAAATATTTTAAACTGATTATCATTAAAAATTTGCCTGAACACTCAAAGCCAAACAAATGTGTATTAAAAAAAAATCGACTAACCAAAATCTCTTTATATCCATATCTAGGTACAATATATCCAACTGGTCAATAATTAAGCAATATTCACATTGAAGTTCTACAGGTCCTTCACAGGCCATCATGAGCTCCCAAGACCTTCTTTTTCTTTTGGAGGTGTGAGAATGGAGATATTATCTATTAAAAAAAATTTTAATATATATGTCCTTTGACCTAACAACTTTCACTATACAGATCTTTATATACTTTGGCAAAGTGATATATGTATATTATTCCATGCACAATTGTTTATAAGAGCAAGGAACGAGAAACAATGTAGATGTCTTCCAATAGGAGGCAGGTTATAGAAACTGCAGCACATCCAGATTAACTCCAGCTTTATCCTCCCATTCATTTCCATTAGTTCTCCAACACAGAAGATACATCAGTCAGTTCTTCAGTGATATAATCTCCTTAATTTTTCTTCATAGTTTTTTTTTCCTTCATCACAATTGTCATTACACACTTATGTGCTCTATAATGTGTGTATGTTTTGTTGTTTTCTTCTGCTTTCTTCCCTATTTTATGGAAAAAAAAAACACTGCAGCTGCTTCCACACACTTCCCACCTCTGAAAGACAACATAGGATAATCACCCAACTATTTTATAAGTCCCTGGCAGACAGCAAATGCCATAGACATGTAACGTGCAAAGCCTGGCGATCTCAGTGCATGGTATGATAAGTTTCTATTATATCAAGTGCTCTGGTTTTTCATCCATGTGGGCTGTTAGGGAAAAGGAACACGTTAGCATCTAAGAAGACTTGGACTCTGTAATGAAGCCAAAGAGAAAATAAATTGGCCCAGCTAGATGTTGTTCTGGGTAGCAATTAGGTGGGCAAGGGCACAGTATTCAAAAAGGTGTTTCTAGCTAAGGTGTACTTATTATAGGGGACTCGGTCTGGTGGAGAATGCATAGGAACTGAAATGGAGAAAACAGTCATATGAAGGAGGGCAGGAGGTGCTCATCATAGTACCAGGGGCCCCACATTCCAACTAAAGTTTAGGAACAGGCACCAGCTCTAGCATATTTAGACAAGACAACCAGACAGGATGTAAAAGTAAGAGTCCTTGGTGGACATTGAGTGCTAAATACTAGAGAAGCAATGTGTAGAGAAACCAGGGGCTGGAAGGAAGCTAATATTTATTAAAAACCTTTCTCTATGCTTTGCTTATGAAAATGGAGGGGTTGGGTGGAGAAATAAAGTGTGAGCACTTAACTCTCTCTTATCCCAGTGAAGCATTGAATCTAGGTGGCGAGGTTCTCTCTAGCATGGGGGAACTTCTTGCACACCCTGGCCTTTACAGGCTTGGAGAATACACCCTGTGAGCATTTACATGACTAGAGTCATATAAGAACATGCTGCATGGAGATCTACTTTCTTCCACCAATGCTGCAGTCATAGGCTCAGAATTGGAGGTTGTCTTTGCTTTTCTCCTGCAAGTAGTATGTATGGAGTAAGGAGAGATAAAATCATTTGTTCTCATTTTTTGATCAAAGTCTCTTTGACTGGATCTTTAATGAAGGATAATGTTTTGAGAAAGTTCAATGTTAAAATATTCTTTTTCGTAAAGTAACCATCACCCCAATAATTTATAAAAATCCATCAGTAATGGATACTAGAATAATTAAGCCTCATTACTAAGTTTAACAAGTTGGTCTAGGAATCTTAATGGGAACACAAGTTCTGAGTTTCAGAAGTATAATTTCAAAAGAATCTTACAGGATCATCTGTTTTTTATGTCAATGTTACTTTTATTTATGTTGGCTTCCAGTTTTTTTTTTTTAGGCTTAATGAAGTAGTACTCAAAATAGTTTATTAAACAATTAAAACAAACACAAACTTGGCTTCCTGACACCTGAATTTTTAGTCCTCTGAATAAAACTGAAAGCTATTCTCATTCAGTGTCACTCCCCACAAACACATACCTCTGAGACAGTGGAAGCAGCCTAACTTGCTGTCCTCGTGCCAAAACCCAGGAGACCAAGAGAAAAAGAAAAGCAAAGCGTCAAGTCTGAGGTCTTTTATTCAACCCCATGACCTATGATAACATAAAGAAATTCATTTTCTGTTTAGTGAGATCTCATTTCCTAAAAGATAAGCCTCCTATGTATTGAGATGTCCTCTATCCCCTCAGGGCATAGACATCCCAAACTTGAGGATGCTATTTCTGTCTATCCTGAGTATACATTCTTTGGAAAGTGTCTTAGCATTTCCTTGCTTGCCTTTGCCCTTCTGCAAATTAATCTTGTAATACCCATTTCGGAAGAGTGATAGGGAGCTTTTGACATGTGTAACAAGGACTTTGAGATCCTCAGATGAAAGAGGCCTCAGATGTACAAAAGCATTATCCTTATTGCCTGTGCATTTTCTCCTATGGGCTAACTGAGGGGAGGGATTAGGGAAGATTAATTGTGCATATGATCTGTCTAATCGGTTATGGAGAGCGGGGAATGCTCACGACCTTCAAGAACGCCAAATAAAACAGCATGTGCCAAGGCAGTTTCCCGAGTTTAGTTTATTGTTTCAGCAGAGGTTAAGCTAGGGGAGAGATGGAAGTGCTGGAGTTTTGAGACAATACAATTGAAAAGGGGCAGAAAGGTAAAAGCCTTGGAAACATATATGCATATAAAGTGAATAAATACAGCAAAGATCTTGGGCCTTATGACAAAAAATTTTAAATTCCATTTTCATTCTGCTCATTCAGTGTACTTTGTGAGGTAAAGAAATACATTCGTTCTGATTTCACTCCCCCTAAAATGAGTTTAGAAACAGAAGCCACTTGCTTTACTCTTTTCAATCCCTGCATTCTTCAGTTGTAGATAAGATTCAAGAATAGGTGCTCAGTTCCTCTAGTCTATTGAGAGAGATGTATTAGACAAATAGAAAGAACTTCCCTTGGAGAGAAAGCCATGATTATTGTTCCAAAGGTCAATAAAGTTAGAGAAATTGTTAATCACAAAGACTTTAAATTGCACTGTGAGTTCTGCCCTTCAGCTTTGCAAGTTCTTTTCAAGTCCATCAACCAATCCTGAGAAGGAGAGTAATGTGCTTTCTTTGGCTTAGTGAATATTACAAAATGTAATTACTTTCCTTTGCTAATAACCCCATTGTCCTTTAACTTTTAATCATGCTTCACCTATCCATTCACACATGCTCTTAAATTAGGTTATACTACATCAACATGAGCTCAATAGGACAGTAGTCTGGAAGTAGGAGCTATACCCTCTTGGTTTGCTCCCTATGCATGTCCCAAACTCACATACACATATTATTTTTCTTCTCTGTTTCTTACTCCTTAAATACCTTAAGCTTTTGAGCTTCAGATGTAGTGAATGTCTTGTACTTAATGCTCACAGCTGTGTGCCTATATAATTTTTTTTTACCATAAATAAAATACCATTTTCTCTATAAATCATGTCCAATGTAAAATGATTTTATATATTGGAATACCTTTAAGTACCATTTTGATGGTATCTTGGTAAAGAGAAGTGGGAAAACATGTAAGGTGATAGAGATAAAAAGCTAGAGCATCTACTTACTTTTTGTAGCACGTGCCAGTACTATTTTAAAACACAAGACATTAATTTACCTGTAGAAATATGGTGGTCATGTGCCTCACCTGATACTGATTACTTATATCGTTTACTTTTACGGAGAAGTAAAGGAGCACTGGGCTTTCACATAGGTCACATAAGTAGTATAATAGAGTATCATGTAAAGACAAGTTGGTTGTCTCTCAGGACATGCGTATCTGAGATTCTTGCATGACAATATCACTACTGACATTTTTAGTACATAATTCACTATTCATTTATATTGTGACTATACAAAAATATCCAGAGCATACATAACATATCATCTTAGATATAAACTGACCTTCCAAAGTATGTATAAACCGTGTCCATAGCATATATTCTATATGATGTGGCAAATTTTTTATAGAGCTTTAGAGTTAGAAAATGCTTTTGTATATTGTATATGATACTTTCAAAATGTGGGCAGGCAGTTTATAGATGATCTCTGAGTTAATTACAGAACTAATAAGATGCAGAAGATGAACTTATACCATGTGTTCAGATGCAAATGTCCTTGCTACAATATCAGGCTATTTTTCAATTGTGGGGATAACAATACAGTGGAATTTGCTGGTGAAATGGCAACTGAATAGGTACAATTGCCTAGGGTCTTTAGAGGCTCCAAATTATTCTTATGTAAAGGAGTTAGGAACTGTCACTGTTTCTGAAACTAAGGAGAGGTAAAAGCAAATTCTCCTTCCTCTATATTACTAGTTAAACAGAGACCGAGATATGTGGTGAAGATCTAACGAGCAAATGACAATGGTTAGTAAGCATTCACCTATAAATAAAAATATGAAAGTCAGTATTATAACTGTGATTGTAAATAGATTATGAATTGGATATAGCCATACCACTCACTGTATTAGAGGTGCTGTTAGGATTAACAGAAGTGAGGTATAGCAAATTCTTACCACATTCCCTGATTCACAGTGAACACAGAATATTTATTATATTTCGTCACCATTAATCACCAGCATCAGCTTCACTGGCATTATTATAGTTTTACTTGAGATTTTAAATTCTAAGGTGTGAGGACTCAGCTATTAGATATTATTTTTAAATAATATCTAATTCTGGATTGGAATTATGTACTTAGGAACAAAGGAAATATTGATGCTGTGTTACTAAGCTCAGAAATGCAGAAATCAAAGTCTGAGACAATAAACACGTAAACAATAAAAGTGAGGTTATAAGCCCCAGCAGTTAGTCCACAGGGTAGATCTTCATCTGGTTTGTGAATTAACTCTAGCTTGCCCAACCAGCAGCCTCCTTGAATGTTACTATATTTATCAGCATAAAAGCAGAATGATGGTTTAAGAAATGAGGAATGCTGACTGCCTTCTCCAGACTAGACATCGGAGTAACACTCATCTAACTTCATCTCTTACGTGTACTAGAAACAGAAGGACTTTCTAGTAAAGCTACTTGACCTACACACCCACATGCACACCAGTAGAACACTGGAGGTAACTTTGCCCTTTTCTCCAGGTTGGCCTTATGCCTAGGTACTATAGTGGTTTTCGAATTTGTGAACTGAGTGTTATTGTCATGGCCTCCCAGCCTGAAAACATCTCTACACTCTGTCTGCCTACAGTCCCACTATTAATGTTTTATTTATCTGTGTTAAGTGTTGCCCTCTCCCATTGTCTTCATTAGAATGCAAATTATACTGAAACAAATATCACATTAAGTAAGTATGAATATGTTTATTAGATCAATTTCTTTTTACAAGAGACAATAGGCAAAAGGAGAGTGCTAGGTGCCCAGGATATGAGGAAGACATTGACATGAAGGTAAAGAGTTTAAAAAGAAGGTTAACTTAACCTTGACGCCAGAACAAAGGTAATAAAAAAAGATGGCACAGTTAAGTTCTCCTAAGTCACTGTGTCTGCCACTCAGTTTTTGTTTTTTACACCTCTGGATACCATGGCTTTATTTAATTCCCTAATGCTACAGATCCATTTCAGAGTCCAATGAATAAATGTCACACTCTTTGCTTTCTGGTTATGGAACTGACTCCAGTGCCCTCTGAAGATACAACAATCAGTTAGCTCCCAGCATTTAGAGGAATAAAGTATGTATTAATGAATATTAAATAATAAGATAAATTGGCAAGTACTGGGTCATTTTGATTCACTCAAGCTATAACATTTATATATATACATGTATATGTTTATATTTTAGGGTACATGAATCAGAATGCATACGACTGCTAGTAATTTATCTTGATTTTTAGTATTTATTAATGTATAATACTAATAAATTTTAGTACATACACTTATAAATTTTAATATATATTTGTACTGAGTGTAAGTAAAGTGAGTAAATATTAGAAATAAAAAGAGCAAAATGATAAATGCAACTCCTTCCACACATTAAAGTTTGCTTTATGAATTTAACAACCTTGCAGTGTTAAAGTAGTTTTTAAAGTCTATTGTCTTTTCATTTCTATTCTGTTTTTCTGTTGAAGTCATTGAAGAAATACTGATATTTCTATCAGAGGAACAAATACTGAGGGGTAAAATAATCTAGACCTTGAAATTGCTGGAGCAGCTATCTACAATTTTGCAGATGGTTCATATAAAAACTTACAGAAGGCAAATCATGCAGGTGATAGGTCCATTATGTTATTTCTGTGTCTTTCACATTTTCCTAATTCTGTTACCTACTCCCACTGAATCTATGTCTTAAAATAAGTCTGAAGAAGTCATTGCTGCTTTGGGACGGTTGACAAAGGGAAGGATCAAGGACATTTAAATTTCATTCAGGGACCAAAAAAAATGAGAGGAAGTTGGATAGGTTTTTAATCTAACTGGATTATGGTATGTGTTGGAGAGAAGAGAACCCTCTGAAGCAGGGAGCTGACAAAATAGTTCAGGATTAGAGATGCTATATTGAGGCACTACTGTGACAAATAAATTGTACTCCCAATGTCTGCATCATAGACAGAAATGGGTTTTCTACCGTTCTTGTTAGAGACAAGAAAATCGATACTTAGAGAGGTCAAGTGATTGAGTAAAGATGTTGATATGGTTTGGCTGTGTCCCCACCTGAGGTCTCATCTTAAACTGTAGCTACCATAATTCCCATGTGTTGTGGGAGGGACCCAGTGGGAGATAATTGAATCACTGTGGGTTTTTTTTTTTTTACCCCTGTTGTTCCTGTGTTAGAGAATAAGTCTCACAAGAACTGATGCTTTCATAAGGGAAACTCCTTTCACTTGATTCTCAGTCTCTTTCTTGCTTGCTGCCATGTAAGACCTGCCTTTTGCCTTCCACTATGATTGCCAGGCTTCCCCAGCCACCTGGAACTGTGGTCCATCAAACCCTTTTATTTATAAATTACACAGTCTCGGGTATGTCTTTATCAGCAGTGTGAAAACGGACGAGTACAAATGTGAAATCAGGTACCTTATTTCCAGATCTTCTTTTCTGTTTGTAGGGTGTATGAACAAATGGACTAATGAAGGTTAGGAGTTTAAAATACACTTAATAATAATAAGATAAATAGAAGAGCTAACTATATTTCATATTTGAAAATTACATATGTGTGTGAAATGTTTATTTATTGCTATATTATATTTGTAATTAGTGTATGCTGTATATAGGGATATATGATAATTTCATTCATAACCACATCAATATACACTAACTCATTAAACAATTCAACATTTATTATGTATCTACTATATACCAACCATTTTATTAGATATACTTCATAGAACTGTGAATATAGTACCCATTCTCATGTTAGTTGCAACGACAGTGACAAACACAATAACAGCAACAGCAATATATACAACCTAGTCAGATTGCCAAAGTACTCTCACACACATTGTTCCCTTTGATTATAATGGCAACTAGATAGAATGTCATTATTATCCCCATTTTACATGTAAAGAACCAGGACTCTTGAAAGCCACATGTAAGTCATAGAACTCATTAATACTGTAGATATTTCAAAATACTTATCTTAATTATTTTTACCAGGTCACTTATTCTTTATGTAGCAATATCTATAGCAATCTATGTTGACTAAAAGGAAAGAAACAAAGGAAGAGGAACAAACTGCATTTATCTGCACAATTGATCATTTAAAATTGTTTCACTAGACTTCTTTCTAGTTCTGTTTTGAATTATTAGTTGACATCATATTCTTTACCCACTAAATGATTAATTATTCTATAAGACTGATGGAGAATGAGGCTCAGATAGATACCTAAGATGGCCAAACCACGTACACATTTGAAAATTTCAGTTCTAATCTCTTTATACAGGAAGAAGCATAATTTGAGAAAGGGCATCATTTTTGTAAGCAGGTACATGCTTCCAGTTGCTAATGTAGTTTTAAAAGCAAAAGATTAACTCTTGGTTTTATAGATATTGCCCAGAATACAAATATACATATACCTACATGCACGAGCATATGACCAGACATACATGCACATATACATCCACATAATATTGGAATACAATGTTGAGCCCATAGTTCTTATCACTCTCATAGAACTACTTTTTCATTAATTTGCTGACTGGAATCCCCTAGAGGGTGACAAAAGACGAGCTATGTAGCTATCCTCAATTTGAACATATGGCTTGGTATTGCTTATAGTGACCTTGTGTTAGCTCTTAACCAGCTTTGCCTGGCCAGCCAGCCAGCTATTCACGATTTCACTATGGTCATCAGGGCCTAATGTCTCCTTAATGATAACCTTGTCTCATTCCTGGCATGTTAATGGCCTCACCTCAGGAGACAGCTTCACAACTTGGCTGAAACACAAGCTCCCTTAGCTTAAAAGATTAATCAGAAGATTGGAGCTAATAATAGACTGCCCTTTCCACTCCCATTTTAGTACCCGATGACAAAAACAGGTTGATAAATATTATTATTGAGTCATAGACTTGGAATCATTCTCAAAAGGTCATTTAGTCAATCCTCTCTTCTCCTAGAATTACTGCATATAAGCCATCCCGATAACTGACCATTCACTTACAGCTGATTTAAAAATGCCTCTGTGTCCTGGCTAGTTGCTCCTGGTTTCTTTTTGCCAGAAATCAAAAGAGGAGGCAGAAACACAGTTATGGAAGTGCAATTGTTAGTGTTACCTAGATATTTCTTTCCTTCTTTTAGGCATTAAAATAGCAAAATGGGCATCTATTGGCCCTCACTTCAGAAGGCGTATGGGTAAATACTACGTCCCTGATAATAGAATCATTAGCTTTGAGAGCTGAAAGGGAAATATGATATAAATATTTCTCTCTCAGTTTATAGATGAACAAAGGAGGACAGAAAGAGAGCCACAATCCCACACACAGGGGGTTTTAATCTATAATTTTGAAGTTTCACAGGAAAGAATCTACATATAAGAATGAATATGCATTCACAGTTAAGACTTCTTACTCTTAAACGAGGCAAACAGCAAAATGTCTTGAGTATGATTTTGTCAGGGCTGACTATCAGAGTATGCTTAGTGTGAGTTGATGTTAACTTATTTTCCAATATCTCAACTTCCTACTCTAGAAACAAGGATAGAAAATAATGAGCCTCAAGTATATAATAACATGTTGATAATTCATCTTCCATAGTCATTCATATGGATTTAGTCATTCTTTTATGGAGAATAAGGGCAGTAGTACTGTTGAGATGCAGTTGGGGATTCTGTCCATTCTCTTTTTAAGTATAAAAGTGAGAAGAAACATGGAAGCATTAGCTGGTTATGACTGTAAGTGAAATATTTTCTGGTTAAAAATATCTATCTTCTTTTTTTTTTGTTGGAGATTTCCAGCAAAGGCAGGGTAAATTGTCCCAAGATAGCAATTCCTGGATTCATTAAAATCTATATAACCTTATTCTGTTTGGAGTGGAAATTAAGATTTCTGATCTTAATTAAAATTAAGATTTTCTGATCTTAAATGTCAGAATTTAAAATCTGCACTACCATGTATGAGGGCAGGGGACTTAGAGTATGCCACTGGACCTGAATTCAGCCCTATAAGGGAGATTTAAAAACAATATCATAAAATGAAACAGATCAGAGCACTTAATTAACTCTAAAACATTACAATATCTATAGTTAATATTTGTTATGGGTTGAATTGTATTCCCATTTATATATATATATATATATTTAAAGTTCAAGCCCATCACTACTAAAATGCAACCTTATTTCCAATAGGCTCCTTACAGATGTTATGAAGTTAAAAAGGGATTATTAAGGAGGGCTGTGATTCCATGTGACTGGGTCTTGATAAAAAGGCAAAGCATGGACACAGAGACAAGCATGCAGGGAAGACAACATAAAGAGACACACTGAAAAGACAGCCATGTACAAGAAAAGAAGGAGGACTGGAAGAGATCCTTCCTTCAAAGTCCTCAGAAGCAACCCAAACCCTGCCAATAGCTTAATTTTAAATTTCCAGTGAGACAATACATTTCTGTTGTTAAGCTACTCAGTCTATGGTGCTTTGTTATGGCAGCCCAAGCAGACTAATAAAATATTCTTACATTTAAAAAATATTTCAGAGGGGCTAAGGACCAGTGTCAATTGAAAGTCAGGAGGATATTTTTTAAATTGCCACTAATTTCCCTAAGTCCACACACATGTCTCTCTGTGAGAAGGAAGAAGTTCTGAATGACAGTCATGCCTCTAGTCCCAAACCCCACATTATTAGTCCCAGAATTGGGATTAGTTATGAAACCATATATCTATGCTTCATCTTGTATGGCAAAGTATTACTCACTTTTAAATTTCATATACATTTATGATAGCTGCTTCCTCAGGAAATGCAAAAATAAAGAGGCTGAGGAAATGTTGAAGGAGGGGCCAAAATGCATATTTTGCCTTAAACAATGAAGATCAGGGACAGGAATATTTCTATCTTTAGTAATATTGTGGAATTCTCTTCTGGGTGTCTTACCTCATAACAAACTTTAAAATGTTATGAAGGAATTAGCATTTCAAATAGTTACAGCTAAAATATATTGAACCCATACAAACTATTATTATTTAGAAAAAACAGAAACCAAAAATTACCATTGTTTTAGATTTAACCCAGAAATTATTACCTGTTAAGAAGAAAAAAAAAAAAAAAAAAAAACAAATTTAAACTACAGAACAACAATGGTTTTCTAACACAAAAGAAGATAATGAATGAATTTTGAAACCTCAGCGATGTCTTTGTGTGTGAGTTTGGGATCCACAGAAGCAGATTCTGAGAGGATTAGTGTACAAGTGAGCTCAGAAGAGTTTGGGAGTGAGGAAAGGAAATGAGATAGAACCAAGCAGCGGTAAAACCCGTCCACAGCCTGATCATATAGGAAGCCTCTGGATTTAAGGCAGAAGAGCTGAGCTTTCATAACCCAGTCCCAGTCAGTCATTGATTGGCTGAGGACCTTGGGCAGGGGGAGTACTCGTGACTTAGGGTAAAGTGGCTTTCTCACACCAAGAGGCATCATTGCAAGGACATCACAGGTAGAGGACATTGGAAACAAAACATGATGGGGGGACACTAGGGGTTCGTGAAAATGGAAAAAAGTGATCTTAGGGAATCCAGATGCCATAATGATAGCTATAATGGCTACTACTGTGGGTTATATTTTTGAGAATCTCTCTAATCATTTCTTGTTGAGATAAAAAGTGGCAGTTAGGGACCATTACATGACAGTTTTTGAGATGTCTGTTCAGAAATTCCATAGACAATGAACTTCCATTTGTGTCACCTGATAACTATTCATTTTTGTTTTGGCTTCCATTTTGTTTTCATTAATTACCATGTGTAAGGAGTAAATGGAATATGCATGTACCATTTTTAATATAATAAACAAAATGCTTGTGTGCCCACAACTTAGATTACGAAATAGAGCATTCTGGGAAATTTAGATGCCACTCTGTGCCCTTCTCTCATCAAACCTCTTCCTTTCCTAGGGAGGTTGACATTTTGTGGCTAGTTCTACCATTTTCTTTGGTATTTTCATCCTTATTTAGATTACAAAATGATGTATTGTTTCATTTGGCAGCCTATTGAACATAGTACCATTTTAATTATACACTATCTATCCTCCCAGAACATGCTGCTTTGCTCAGCGTCATGTTTTTAGCTTCACTTATATTGACAATAGTAAATGTGTTTTACTCTACAGTTGATGTGCACAAGAGTTGTTTCCAGCTCTTGTCATTACCAACAATATTGTTGTTCTGAATATCCCTGCATCTTTGTCAGGGTGCACCTGTGCAAGACAGTATCCAGGGCAAAACTTAGGTGTTCATGAATTGTTCCATTAGTTCTCACCAACACTTGATATGATCAGACTTTCTCCTTTCAGCTATTCAGGTGGATTTAAAACTGCATTTCTCCTGTAATAATTAGATGAAGTATGCTTTTACATTTTTATTGGCCCTTTGGGTTTTCTCTTCTTTTAATTATATGTTCAAATCTGTTGAGAATTTCTATCAGGTTATTTTCAAATATATTTGAACAGTTACATATGGTCAACTTTACAAATATCTTTTCCAAGTTGGAAAATTGTGAGGTTTTTTTTTTTCTTTTTATGATGTTTTGATCGTTTACAAATGAAAGTTCTTTATTTAAATATATCTTTTCTTTGATGTTCCCTATTTGGGTTATTCTATGAAATGTGTTCTGTTTTGTTTCTTTCCCTGTGCTCGTAGAGGTAGTCTTTTTTATCACCTTCTAAGGATATTTTAATTTTGTCATTCATATTTAGCTCTTTAATCCATCTGTAAATAATTTTTAAATGACTGGATTTCTTTAAATAGTTAAAGCAAATCTGATGTCTTTCACATTTAAATTGTATCTTTCACCAAGATCTTCATTATACTGAATTCCACAAAGTAAAACTATGTTTTAAAATACATTATCCTTCCAGAATGATGAATTGTACCTCTGTTATCTCTACTGCAATCTGGTCTCTCTACTTACCTTAATAGCAGAACAGAACTGCCAATGCTTGTTTGTACTGTGTGTATTTAGTAAGTTAGGCAGTTAGTTAATTATGTTCTCCTTTATCGAGAGAGCATTTATGCAGCCTTTTCTCCAGTTGTATTCTTACTAAAAAAGCAAATTGAGGTTTCAGTAAGGTGAAGGAGAATTAGAAGTGAGAGAAGTTATTAAAAGAAATGCAAAATCTAATATACATCTTCATAGAGATGAGTGACTTTCAGATGCCATTTTGACTTATGACACACATGTACACATACACACATGCACACACACATCACCAAAGGAGAAGAATAGTATGTTTTGATGTTATATATTTCAGAGCCAAAATGATATAGACAAAATAGCAGGAAAAGATTCTCTTGTCTTTATTCTAAACTGAAATTGTATAGTAGCTATTACACACATTAACTGACTGCATTATTGCTTATCATTTTGGAAAATAGTATAATTGACATAATAAGTAGTTTCCAGCTGATATTAGTGAACCTTAGGCTATGTCATATAGATGGAGTAGAGTCTTTGAATCTATATTTGGAGACCTAAATAATGACAAAACTTTGCGACCCACATGTCCTGAGTGTAAAATGTGTAATGACTAAATGAATAAATGAATGGAAGAATGAATACTAAATAGCAATATAAAAGTGAGCCAACAGTTTATGAATTAAATTGTTATATGAACAAAGATGATCTATCTATTACAAGTGATACTGCTGCTACTAAGTATTCAAGCACTAGAGCTTTTCCTATTACAGTTATTGTTATGGTATTTTTACCAGTAAAAAATTTACTTTTTTTAAGTAATTTATAGTGAGCTTTGCTATTTTGGTACAAGAATTTCACTGGATTCTGCAGAAGAAAAATACAATATTCCAAGAAAGAATGGAAAAGAAAACATCTTAACCCAGAAGCTCTTTATTTCTTTTTGTTTCACCACATTTTAGAGTATCAAAATGCTTATCATTATTTTTTTCATATCCTGTATGTTTATCAAACTAAGTTTCTCTGTCACAGCTGGAACAATCAGAATTTCTTTTGTTGCTTATAATAAATAAATACTCAATTGTGAGAATGTCCTCAGGGAAAGTTCATTAAAAAAGAAATGAAAATGCTGAGAAATAAATGGTTATTTTGATTGCACTTGTTTTGATATAATATGCAAAAATGTAATTTGGTTCTGTAATGTCTGGAATGCAAGGAAAAAAATTTAAGATGGAGAAATAGAAAAGATGTTGCATTTATTATGTTATTTCAATTATCTTTTCATTTCTGAGGGTGGGAGAGCTTAGATTCAAAATACCATTTTAGAATAAAATGTGAATATAGCTAACAGGAAAAAGAGCAAAATATGTAAACAGAAATATTAAGTGATCAATGGATCAAATTGAGCACATTTCTACCATGTCTTGACAGATGCTGTTTGAGATGTAATGCTTAGGTATTTTGATTTCTTTCCTTGTTTTGTTTAAAGTCTCTATTGGCAGCCTTATTCCACAGTTTCCCAGAGTATTTTACCTCCTCCTTGTTTTGGCTCAGTGACAAGTAACAACCAGTCAGAGAACATTGCAATAGAGATGTGAACGGCTTGAGGTAAGTGCCTGATATCAGAAAACAATTCTCTTGGTAAAACGATCCCTTTCAGAGATTCAGGATAGGAAAATGAAAATTAACTTTGTTTTTCTCCAGATTTAATTCTCCTTACTTGTCCTCATTCCTCAAGTTATTTTCTCTTTTATGTCTCCAAAGTGAATTTACATGACAGTTTTGTTTTCCTCAAACTATCTGAATGGTAAGGGAAGGAAGAAGTAAACAAAGAAAACAATTAAGACAAAAAAAAAAAGGCATAAGCCAATGTGCTAAAGAGTGGAGAAACAGGAAACAAGGATGGCAAAGAAAAGGCCAAGTGGAACACTGAATTCAGAAGGCAGTAGGGGCCACTGAAGGACCACTAGGATGGAAGAGAAATGGAAATGGAGAGTGCTGATTTCCATTCCCCAAGATTTGCTCTCCTGTCACTTCTTTACATAATTCATCAAATCTGACTGAACTGCTGTCTCTAACTGTCCAGGTTAAGATAATATGGGCAAGTAGAGAATACTCACTGGCAGTGTAATACTATATTTGAAACACACACACACACACCCCTACCTACTAGAACATCTCAGTAAGAGAGAACTGGGGAAATACATGATTAACCAATGACTTTGGTGCCAATTTTGGTCACTAGTTTGTAAACTTTAAAAACATTTTTCTGGTCATATAGTCTTAAAAATATAGTAAGAGCACCCAAGGTGGAGAAATAGAGGTGGGACATTTTGATGAAAAAACAAGAGAGAATTAAAACAGAAGGCAGAAAACAGATGTATAAAATATTTCTTCTTTATTTAATACTGTAAAACACTGGGCACATTTACACTGTGGAAAAGGGCATGATAGATGTATTGCTTAGTCATCAAGCAATTACACCTCACAGTGCAATGTACCCCACCACCAGTGAACAGAAACACAACTTCAGAGGGCAAATGGGAATGGAGAAAGAAAATAAATGATTCTTGAGTGGCTAAACAAGGGGAAAAAGATAAAACTTGTTCCAGACATAAAGAAAGAGTAGAAAAATGAAAAAAAATATGCAAAGAAAAGATTTGGATTAGTAGATCCCGGGTCCAACCAGCAGACGCTGAACCAACGACAAATGAACAAATGCACTCAGACACAGATATCCAGTGAAAGAGTGGGCTGGGTGTCTGGGCAGCCTGCAGACACCAAAAAGAGTTCAATAAAGAGTTAGCAGCTGTGGCCCTCACCAGCTGGCACTCCCCTGCATTTATTCAGTATAGATTTAATGATAGAGGCTGTGAGTCTACACACCTGTGGATAATTACGTGTTTGCCTATGAATGATTAAAGGCCAGGTCCCAAGGCCTAAAGCAAATACCATTTGTGAGTAGTAACACTGTTGACCCCTCAAGTAGAGAGCAGTCATGCACCCATGGATGTTCAAAGGTCCGTTTTAGGACCACATAAGTAAATAACCTCTAGATAAACTCCCTTATGTTCCTGTGTACCTACTTCTGCCTAATTGCCTCTGGGTAAGAACCACTGTCTTTGGCTTATTCTTTCCCCAGGACTTTGCAAAAACATTCAGCCTTCAAAGAAGGTTTGTGTCTATTTTACAATTTTCCCCATCACTTTGACTGAACCCCTACAAGTAAAGGAGTTGATTTTAGCTTTTCAAAGGAGGGACAATATTACAGCATGCCTATTCATGGAGGGGAGATGGTCTGGAAAACCATCAATAGAAATGTTGAAATTTGTGGTGGAGGTCAACTATAATAACTTGGTTTAAATAACCAATGGATGACTTTAAGTAGGACATTATCTCAAAAAACCTAGCATCCATCATAAAATCTGGCACATAACTGATGCTCAAAAAAGTGATGACATCAGTGTATAAATGAATGAATGAAAAAACAAGTAACTATTAACGTAATTGCCAAAATTGCATTTCCTTTTCACTGACCTAATAAACATAGCACATTAGAAACAGAAGAATGGTGGTGACGATATGGAAGTAGCGACATGGTATGGAGTCCAGGAAGCTTGCAAGAGGCCATTACAGAAAACCAAATGAGAGATAAGTTTGGTGATAAGGAAAGAAGGAAGAAGGAGCTGAGAAGGAGTACAAGGAACCCATGATACTCCCAAGGGAGTGCTATAAAAGCCTAGCTATCTGGAGATAGAGCTGATTTATAAGGAATTATGGTAATTTTTATATTAGAGACATTATGTTTGCTGACACTGAAAATGTGTAGGTGAAGGTTTGAGATACAAGACTTGACTTTGGTACAAACTTTAATCTGGGGATCTTTTTGTAAAATGCTAACATAGAAGTTGATTAGACCATGAGAATGGATATTGTCTACTTGAAAAGAGAACAACGGACTGAGCCTTGGGATCAATCAAAACAATAGAAACCCTCTGTCAACTGGTAAAGGTAGGCTGGCTTGGATGTTCGGTTTGCTGTGGTTGTTTAGTAGAGAGATGCCTTTAGGAAAACTTACTTTAAAATTGATTAAGACTGCTAATGATTGATTGTATAACTTACATTTAAGCAAGTAATGTAGCTAAGTCCATTATTTATTTCATATTATAGAAGAGACTCCTGATTCAACTGTGAACATCCTCTTTGGGATTGCTTAGTAAGGCCCACCTAGCGGGACTTGTATATGTTATGTATTCTTAGTATAATCTCACTTTCCTCAAATATTTGAAGTATATCTATCAACTTCATTTTTATAAGAACACATACAACTAGAAGAAAGACATTTCATTTGAGTTTTTGGAAATAATTTTTGTAAAGTACAAATAACCAGAGTTAGCTAATTTTTTTTTAAATTAAGCATTTGCCATATAAAATTCTTTAAACTGAAATCTCCAGTGGAAACCAGTATCTTCAATCAAATTAAACATTTATAATTATAAACCAAAAGAAGTCACAACATATTGTTTTCACAAGTCAAGACAATATGATGGGTGGTCGTGGTGGCAGCAGGAAGAAGACCTTGGGTTGAAATCTAAAAACCCAGTGATATTTAAAATAGGAAAATATAACAAATAAAGGGAGAGAGCATATTTAAAAATCCAGGAGAGTGATCACAAAATTTAGGAATTGACAATAATGCTGCCAAGTGTTTTTGAAACCTTGCTTTTGCTTGTTAAAGCCCCACTTCGGATATTTCTTTTCTCATATGGGACTCTTCAGTAGAATGTTTTAGGTGATACTCCTGGTGATGCTTCACATTCGGGCACTTAGTCAAGTATACCAGTTAAATAGAACTCTGTATGTTAAGAGAAATGCATAGGAAAAAATGCCTAGACGTTTTGGATTATTTCCCTTTTTTCCCCATGTTACATTTAGCTGTCTGGACTTCTGGACTAAGAATATTTAACTTGGGGTTTATTATTATGAGCCAGAAGTAGCTATGAGCTAATTATCTATGAACTAATCTATGAACTAAGTATCTATGAACTAATCACTAATCATTTATGGGATTAATGTCAAAAACTTGGAAAATATGTACATATCTTGAGTTGGCTCAATTAATCAAAATTAATCAAAATGGAGAAAAAAATCCAAGGTGCCCGTCGCTCTTCTTCCAAAGCAGTGAGGTGGTGCTGGATTTCAAATATGCTATTAGTTACATCTGGCATACAATGAGCACGTCAACACCAGGGACTCCTCCCATTCCTCACCTGATTCACTGCTAAATGCCGAGGTGGTTTAAATGTAGAACATATGCATTTTTGATAGGTTTTTCTCCAGTGTAAGACTTTATAAGGAGAAGCAGGATTGCTATGATATTTTTATATCCAAGAAGGCATATTTCTTCAACCACAGGATCCAAAGATATTAACTTCATTACTTTTATTAAAGTTTGACTTGGGCTGAGACATTCAAAATCCTTACCCTTCGACAGCTGTTTGGTGGTTTGTTTAGGACTTCAGTGGGCAGTCTCAGCACAGTTCCCCCAGGACAAGTGTCAGCATCTCCTCCAAATCTCTGTCATCCTCTGCCTTAATTGCCTCCATTAACAGGTGTTCTCAGGCCAAAAAATGAGGATTCGACTGATTCATCACTTCTTGAGGCCTAATGTCAAAGATAGCATTTGGAACACACTGGGGGTGAAGAAGAAACTGGGAAATATTAAAATACTTCTCAATCCATTCTGCTTTAGTTAGTAAAGTATAATAACGGATGGACTGTTTTAAATTTGAACTCTAGCTTTTAACCAAATGCCAACATAAGCATAGGATCTTAGTTTCCTCTAACTTCCTTGTCTTTTAATGGGAGTGCTGCCAATGAACAGATTACCATTACTACTAATTCTGGAATATTTTTATGCTTGCATTATCAAACATGATTTATATCACTATCCTTATTTTTGTGTTGAATAAGCTTAAGATCAAGACATTAAAAGTGTTATCAAATATTTTACAAAGACAGAAAGCGTACTGGTAGTTTCCTGGTATGAGGGTGGGAAGGAGAATTCCTTATACCTGGGCATGAGGAGTCGTATTAGGGTAATGAAAATATTCTAAAAGTGATATATGGTGGTGCGTGCACCACTTGACATATTTACCAAAATCTATTGAATTGTATACTTAAATAGGGTAAATTTTATGTTGTCCAAAATATACATTGAATAAGCTACTTAAGTAAAAGAAAACAGTCTTAACAAAAGTTACATCCCTCATTCTAACCCTGTGTGCTTGCCTATGTAGTGCAATGAATGCAGCAGCTCTGGGCAAATATGGAGGTTCTGGTTCCTCCTCTTGCTTGCTACAGAATATTGGGCAATTTATGCAAGCCTCTGGGCCACAGTTTTCTCAGTTAAATGAAGTCACTTGACTAGTTATGTGTCTTGACGATCTTGCATTAATTCCAAGAACACTTAATTATAACTGAGCAGGATGTCAATGAATTGACATAAAAATAGTATAATGTGTGTAAAAACAATTGCATATAAATATTATGATTGAAGAAAGAAAAGCCATGAAAATCCTGGTTATCAATTGGTGGCACTATGAGAAATTTATTTATTATTTTACCTTGAAAATATTCTAGAATAAATATGTGTTTAAAAAGGAAATAAATTTTATTAAAAAATTAACAACTGTGTAAGGACATTTGATAAAGACATTTTCAAAATAGAATCCTAAGAGGAAATTTCTAGGAAAGAACTAAAATTCTCATGTCTTTTTTGCATTATCTCTGAAATAAAAGGTCCAAAATTTGTGCAACTGTTCTACTTTATGTAACAACAAGTCTGAGTTTTGTTTGGTTATTTGGTTTTCTTAGTAGTTTCATTGGTGGTTTAATAATTTATAAATACCCAGAGGGTGGTCCTGAGATGTAGTTAAATGTCTAAAATTTCTACACAGCACACAAATCTACAACTGCATGGAAACATGTGTAGCTATGATAGGGAAATTATGCAAACAGTATAAAAGAGAGACCTAATTTTAATCCACTCTAAATTATAAACATTCTCTTCTTTAAGCAAATACAATATAAAATTAAATAAAGTTACAGGAAAATATTAATAGGAGAGTAATTTTTCCTCAAACAAATTAAATTTAAATTAAATTATAGTTTATATTTACTTAATATGACATTTTCTTCATTTTCAAATAAGATTTAATTTAGATAAATTCAATTTGTATCTAATATTTTAATTTCAAAATATGCCCATTGCCTACAGTGAGGCACATTTCCACTCTGAATTATATGTTAAATTCTGTGGTGTCAGTAGGAATGCAGCAAATAGGGCATCTTGTATCAGGGAAGGGAGAAAGAAATACTCTGAGCCTCAGTGAAAGCTGCAGGATCATGAATAAAATCTATGTGATGTCAAATACTCGGAATAAAAATGAGCATCTCAGTTAGACACATGGGTATACATACCATAGCTCTAAAATGTTGACCACAGAGATATGAATATTGGGATGGTGGAATATGTTTACATTTCATTCAGAGTTTAGCTTAAAGAATGCCTTGAGAACAGATCCAGCTGTAGCATCATAATGCATGAGATTAACTCATGTTTAAAATAATTATTTATGTGATATATGTAAATACAGCTACACATGTTATCCTTAATTGTTATTTCTGCTGTATGGATTAACTATGTGAGTTATTCATAAAGTCATTTAATCCCCAAATACTAGAAACACTAGATACTAAATACTAAAAATCACTAGTAAAATCACAAAGAGAATACTATAGGGAAAAAAAAAATCACAGAAAGATTCACGCCCTTCAGAAGAGATACACAGTCAAACGTCAACCCAGCAGAAATGGACCAGGCAAATATAAATCATATTCTGTTCTTGCCTTCCAATGATCTGCCATTCAAACTCAACCAGAGGCCTGAAGGCAAGAGAACCCATTGATGTCAACATCCCAAAATTCAGAGGACAAAGATCTCAAGGACTAGCACAACAATGTAGCTTATGTTCCTACTTTATTTATTTAGTAACAGATTATACTTAGTCCTATAACATTCTTCATCTGTCTCCTTAGAAAAATATTCCATGTATTCCCAATACAAACTTTGTTTTTTATCATTTTAAGATTAAAATTCTCATTGGCACCCTTTCATATTTTCATGGCCAACAGAGAAATAATTATCATCTAAAATGCCTATAGAACTTTAAATTTTTCAAATATCTTTTATTAACCTCATACTAACTGGATAATTGTAATAACTTAAGAAGGTTTCAACACCTGCAACATACTAGACTTTATGGTAAGCATATTACACATATTATCTCTGTATATTGTGTCACAAAGCATGGTGTTTAAATTCAGAGGACACATGATAGGATGAGAAGCAGAACGTGTCTTACAAGAATGAAAAACAAAGGCAAAAATCTCCTTGTCAACTTTACTAGGAGGGAAAAATGAGTGGGGCCTTTATGCAAGTAGAAACATACACAGAAAGTGAGACATACGGATGTGGTCATTATATACAAAAGACGTTTCGTGTGGAAAGTCACAGAGGTAGAATGTCTTAGAGGAGTAGATAGAGAAAGATTTGGGAACTAAGAAGACATTGAGAGGAAATAAGGAAATAATCTTTGGAAATAAGGTTAGAATGGTATGCTGATTTCAGGCCATTGAGTGTCATGGATGCCACTTTGAACATTTTGGCATTTGTTTTGTGGATATGCAAAGACTTTTGATCAGAGGTGGTACACCATCAGAGCCAAATTCAAAGTGTTTTACTCCGGAAGCAGATGAAGATATGTTACCCTTTTAGGCATTTAGAACTTAGAAATTCTCAGAGCTCACTTCAAGTCTTTCTTCTGTTTTCTTTATTGCCAAGTTGTCTCATCCAGTCTGAGGCTTTGCTCATCAGACATATGGGAGTGATGTTTCTCAACAGTTTCACTTCTTCTAAGCTACAGGCCTACATGGCCACTGTCTAGTCAACAACTACTCTGATTTTTCAAACTCATTTGAATTCAATATGCCCAAGTAAGTGCCTACAAACATACAAAAAATATGGTCCCCTTTGGATTCTTTCCTATACATTTTCCATACATCATCTAGATCCACCACCAATCCAAAATTTTAATCCAGAAACCCAGGAGTCCTTCCAGTTACCTCCACCTGTCTCTCCAGCTATATCCAACTCATCATTAAATGTGCTTAAAGTAATGGATGTCCTGGTAGTTCCCGTTCTTTCCTGTATTTGTGACCTATAAAACCTTCCTTTGACAGTCTTGATGGTTTTTAAACCCATCCTTTCAGGGGTTCATTGCCCTTCATGTAGCCTCACCTCCTCAGTGCTGCAGAAAATAGAGAAGACCACAACTAATGGAAGTAGCATTAATAAAGAAAAGTTCTTTTTGTTCTTATAAAATAATGAAATTTGTTTCAAGCTAAATATTTGTCTTATTGAGTAATCAGAACATGTATTGCTTGATGATTCACCTACTAAGGCAGAAGCTGAACAGTCTCAATAGAGTTCATAGAGGATTCTAACTTATCTCTTAGAGATAGACAAATAATAGATCATGGGAAATAAATTTTCTTCTTTCTTTTCTGCAGTGTCAAAAGCTGCTTTATGTATTGTAAGGAAAGGTTCTTAAAAATCTCACTAGCTGTGATTAATATCTATAAACTTGTTTTTTTCAGAAATCCTGTCTTTACATAGCATGGTGGTAGAGCTATGCTAAATCTCTTCCCTGGAAAAATATTTTCTGTAGTTTCAAAAATCACATTTACCACAAGTCTTACTTGGGGTTGATCATCTGACCCATTTTTGGTCCTGAGAGAAAGTAAATTCTATGATCGATTGAGGGGGTATTTGATCCTATGGAAATGGCTAATCTTTCTCATATACTAGAATGGTCTTATTCTATCTGTAATTAATTATGTATTCATAATACAAGTAAAATTGAAAGAGGTTCAAAACCTCTTATAGTGTTGATATGTAGAGGTATGTTACTCAAAACTATTTTTCTGTGAATGAGAAATAAAATGCATTCATGATGATCAGTGTTCAGAATGGGAAAATTAGTTAACATCTGAAAAAGAGATCCACATCTTACGTGAAATACCCTGGTTTATTGTAAAACTAAATGTCTGTCTTGTTGAATTGAGCTCTCTGAATAGGTACCTCAGGAGTCTTTTGAATTGCCAGAACTGAAACTCATAAACATTCATTAATATAATACTTTGGGAAATATTTTCCCTTTTCCAAAACATTGCAGTTTCTGTAGAAAAAATATTTTTATGTATCTGAAAGATAAATCCTAATACTGGAAGCAATTAAAAAGAGAAAAGAAGCAATAGTTTTTAAATGTTATCTTTATATACCTATTGGTGGCAAAGTGATTGAAAAACTCTGTGAGGGATTATTTGTGGCATTTTCAGTTTCTTCAGGATAAAGTTGATCAGGTTGACAATTGATTTTCAATCTGCTAAAAATCCTAAAAAGCATTTGTGTTTTTCTTTTAACTTTTGCTCCAAACTCAATCTAGATCTGGATATACCTATATATTTAAAAAGTTGACCTAAGACTTAAACACATCTGTAACAAGAGACATTGCCCATGCTTTAAAATCACTGTTTAAAGCTTTAAAAATACTTGTAGAGTTTAGGAATGAGATCCGTTCAACCATGGCAAATAGAGGATTTGGTTATTTGTGGTATAACATTAGTCTTTTATGAGTCTTCCTCATGCACAGAAAATTCTGAGTCAGCCACATTGCAACTGAGCGTGGCTCTATAGTCTGGTTCAGTGATTCCATGATTGGGTTCACATAATGGAGGATAGTCTGCAAAATAGAACTTTTGTGAGATTAAGAGACTCACTGAAGAGCAAATGCTGTACAAGCAGTAGAGCTGGTGCTAGAACTGTTGCTTTGAAACACAGTCCTCAAATCTTCCTATTCCCTGCTACCAGACCTAGCTCAGTCTCTCATTGAGCAAATAATGATTATTGTTACTACGTGGTGCTCTTCCAAATGCATGAGCGATGGAATTGAATAAAGCACATAAAACTCCTGTCCTCCTGAAACTTACATTCTGAAAAGGAGAGACCAATATGCAAACCATATATACAAATCTATTACATAGTAGTATGTGCTATGGAGAAAAATATAATTGGGAAGGGGAATAGAGAGCTTGGGGCAGTGAAGTTTTAAACAGAGTATTCACAGAAGGGCTCATGGAGAAGATGGATTTAAATAAAGACTTGAAGGGACTGATGGAGCGAGCCATGGGGACAACTATGAAAAATACTTTAAACAGAGGGAAAAAGAAATGCAGAAGCACTGAGGTGAGAATGTGCCTAATGAATAAGATGAATAGCATGGAGTCAGGTATATCTAGGGGATCTAGCCAGAGAGGTGAGGGGTAGACAACTCGAATAGAATCTTGTAAAGAGACATTAGCTGTACTCAGTGTGAGACAAGGTGCTACAGGAACACTCTGAACAGCTAATAGCACGGTCTGACTTTGTTTTAATGCCATTACTCTACACTTTGGGTATGGTTAAGAATGGACTCAAGAAGGTCCAGCGCAGAAACAGGATATCTAGTTTGGAAGTAATCACAAGAAGAGAGGAAGTGGCAAGGAGCAAATAGACTCTAGATACACAAAGAATGGAGCAACAATACATTCAAGGTTTTTGACTGAATAACTGGGAGAAAGAAGTTGCTATAAATTGAGATGAAGAATCTGTAGGAAGAGCAAATTTCAGGTGGCAGAACAGAGGGATCCAGATTCAAATGTGTTAATTTGAAATACCCAGTAACTCTCAAGTGGAGCTGCAAACGAGGATTTGGATATGCATGTTTGGCATTAACTGGAGAGATTAGGATGGAAGTTTAATTTGTAAATTGTACTGGGTTGAACAGCATTCCCCCAAAATTTATATCCTAATTGTAAACTCAGTATAGGATTTCATGTAGAAATAAGATAATTGCAGATGTAATTAGTTCAGTCAAGATGAGGTCATACTTGAGTAGTGTGGACTCTTAGTACACACCACTTCTGTCCTCAAAGAGAAGACGACACAGGCATACAGGATAAATGCCACGTGATAGTGGAAGTAGAGAATGAGTGATGTGTCTACAAGCCAAAGAACAGCAATTGCCCGAGACACCAGATGTTAAAGAAAGGTATGAAAGAGTTTCCCCTATAGCCCTTAGATGAAGTAAGGCCCTGCCGACACCTAGATTTCCAATTTCTAGCTTCCAGAACTTTGAAAGAACACAGTTACTCTAAGCTACCCAATGATGATACTTTATTAAAGTAGTTCTGTAATCTAATACAGAAATCATCAGCATACAGAGATTAGTCAAAAGACCAGATAAACTTGCCCAAGAAGGTAGATGCAATTAGAAAAAAGGTGAGGACCGCCAGATATGGTGGCTCACGCCTGTAATCCCGGCACTTTGGGAGGCTGAGGTGGGTGGATCACCTGAGGTCAGGAGTTCAAGATCATCCTTGTCAACATGGAGAAACCTCGTCTCTTCTAAAAATACAAAAAATTAACTGGGCATGATGGTAAGCTCCTGTAATCCCAGCCACTTGGGAGGCTGAGGCAAGAGAATCTCTTGGACCCAGGAGGCAGAGGTTGCAGTGAGCCAAGATCATGCCATTGTACTCCAGCCTGGGAAAAAGATGAGGATCAGTGTCTGAACTCTGGGAACCACCAGCTTTTAAAGGTCGGGAAGGTAAGGAGAAACCAGGATAGGGAACTAAGAGGTAGCAACCAGTGAATATGGAGAAAAGCAGGGAGAGAAAGTGATCCTGAAACACAAATAGAGGAAGTGTATCAAGACAAACATCAAATGCTGCAAATAAAGCACAATGAAAATTGAGACTTGACCATGGTTTTAGTATTGTGGTAATCACTGGTAATCTTGCTATTGAATTAAGCATTCAGATTTAAAATTACCTTGGCATGATTAATTTTTAAAATCCCCAAAGATAATTATTTACACAATCCAGTATGATTTCTAGTAGATAGCTGACAGAATTTGAGTGAAGCAGGATGTGTTGAAATTTTCTTGAAAAAAACCTAATTCAGATAAAGATAAAGAATGTACAACTGACTATAGTGCTAATGAAAAAATGTAAAGAGTTGAGAAAATACCTTGAAAAAGACCTTTACAATTTCATAAGCTTGTATTTTAGAGGGCACTTGTCTGTATTATGGCTGTTCCACTTCTCTTTGTTATAAAATAGAGGAGAAAAAAAAAAAGAAGAAAAGACAAAGCAACAAATACAAAGGAAGGAGAGAATGTGAAACTCAGATGGGACCATCTCTTTGTTGTCCCCATGTGGGAATTTTGATGGTAGAATGCAGAACACCAGTGAGGCGTCTTTGTCAACAGCATTGATGTTCCCCACCATAATTCTCTGCTTTGAAACCAACCTGCAATTCTCCTGACATCAGTTTTCAATTTATTACCCCAGGTGGGTTGATCTCTGAGGAAGGCCAGCCGATATATGTAGCAGCTGAAATAACTAGTTGGAGCTAGTTAATGAAACTGTGAATGTCATGGGCTGGTTAATATTCATATATTTGAAAGTAGCATATCTGTTTAACCAGAGTGCTATATTTCATTAGATTTATGTATTGTAATGCAATGTCTGAAAGCTGAATACAATGTGGCATTGTTTTGTTAAATATTTGCAGTTTTTGTTTATATCTCAGATACAAATCTGAACATCGTTGTCATATATAATCCTGTTATCAGCTACTAGGAATTTTCTTGTGGTCAGAAAGTGCTAACGTAATAAGTACTTCCTTTGGATATTAGAATAAGATTTTCTCCCCCCAAGAGCTAATGTCTTTGTCAAAAGTTTAAGGATGTTGTAGAATCAAAAATAATGAACACAACAGGTTCCCAAGGTATATATTCCTGCTAGTGGCATGCAGAATAGTAAAAGCAACACAAGCATCCAGGAGAGAAGAACTCAATTTGCAAGGGTTGGAACATATATTGCACGTAAAGAGAAACAAGGAATTACATCCTTGTTATCTTGTTAGGCAGGAGGTATTGGATATCTTCTAAGGAGGAAAAGTGGATCTCAAATTTGAATTACATTAGAATCTAGTGAGTATCCTTTTCAGATTACTAATACTGACACTCCACGCCTCCAGGTTTACCAAATCAGAATATATGGCAGTAGATCTCAACTATATGGTACTGAAGTACAGACTATAAGATATTCCAGGAAATATTGAGTGTGTGGAACTCAAGTTCCAGGGTAAATTCTAGCAACATTCTCTACCGTCGTCTACTATGTTTAATTGACATATTATCTCTATTGTTAATTGTATCATCTTTTTGTTAAAATTTGAAAAGATGACAGAGTGCTTTATGTGAATTCTGCTACTTTTTGAGGTAGAGAAAAATACAGAGGAATTAAAATAAATGGTTCAAGAAAGTCTTTCTACAAGATGCTGTACCCAGGCACAAGATTCTATTACAAGATATACTTATGAAACACTAAATGCATACATACATAAATGGCCCAAATGTCATGATTTACCCACATTACACAATCCGTTACAGATTATGTAGACTGCTACAATTTTAAAATCAGTTTATCAGTTCACCCTTGTTTAAACTAGCGTTTTCAATCTTTGTTTACCCATGGAACTCGTTTTTTTCTGCATAATATTTTAACGCAGTTTAGAAAATGCTGCCTTTGGTGAAATTTCTATTTTATTAACTTATTTTAACATTTGACATTTGTTTTGTGAATCAACCACAAATTTTATTTTAATGGAACTTGATCTGCCTTAGTTTTTAGAATAAAGTTGTCCACTTGAATATTCTAAACCAGGAGCCTCAAATGTATAAATCAAGCTTGCAGTAAGACAATGAGTAGTGGTGGTATCTGCAAGTAATTGAAGAAAATCTTGTCTATCCCTATACACTCATAATCTTTTTCTAATCCCTGTATCAAACAACACAAACACACTTTCTCTCTTTATTTTATGTCTATCTATGTATCTATGTATCTATCTGTCTTCTCTCTATCTATCTATCTATCGAATCTCATCTAATCTACCATCTCCCTAGAGAGAGAATTTGCTTACACAATTTAGACTGTTGGCCTTCATTTGTTAAATCAACTTGCCATTAGAGCTAAAAATTTAATATGTTCTTCTTGATATTCAATTACCTGTTCATTAGCAATTTCTGAAAAAAAGAAAAAAGACAAATCTTGTAAATAATGGATAAGCTATAAAAATCCATGCAAATTATGTTACATAGCACAATCATTTTTCCATTTTATCTTTATTTAAAGTAGTAACACTACAATGAAATATTCCAAATGACTACTTGCCTATGAGAAAACGGGGAACTAGGTAAAGAAATCTTACTCAAAACCTTCAAAACAAAATAAGCTATGAGGCTATGTACTGAAACCCCCTTGTAATGAAAATGAGCTGAAACCCCCTTGTAATGAAAATGAAAATAGACACCAAGCATACCAAACTCAGATAATAAGACATGCTCTGAATGTCTGTAGATGTAAAGAAAGCTTTGCTATGTTTCTTCCAATGTCTAAATAGCAAGTCTTAGCCAAACACAGAGTAAAATATAACTCAAAAGTCACAGAGAGTGGTTCCTGTTAACTAGATATTAGGTAGAGAAACAGTGGACACTTGATAGGAAATGAGAAAATATTTAAGAAGCAAAAACTGTGTCCAGTGTGTGTGGTGGAAAGGGAAGGTAGAGCCGGAAATGAAAGAGCTTTGTATGCCTTCCTTCACGAGGAAGATAATTCAGGATCTTAGAGGTAGTTTAACAAAAAGGTTAGGAGAAGGCACAGAGTCTTTTCCTGTGCAGCAGAGCATCTTCAGCCTTTTCTGGTTTCATGGAAGCAAGAAAAGTCAATCTACTAGCACTCAGTACTTCTATTCCAGCATACATTGATAATAGACTCAATGCAACTTCACACCTTTCTCCTAATGGGGAGATGAATCTTGAGTCTTCCAGAGACATCTCAAACAGAAAATAAGGGTTATGAAGAGGAAAGCAAAGTGCTCAAAGAGACCTCGAACTACACACACACACACGTAAACACACACACACACACACACACACACACACACACACACACATCAGACTGTTTTACTGTTTTGATCAAACTGTTTTGATAACTCTTAATAGTGTTTAAGTAAAATGGATGAAATTGTTATCTGCAGTTCTGTGTTGCCTGTACATCTCAAGTTCTTTTCTTTTTCTTGCTTTCCTTCTCCTAGGAGATTTTTAAAATCAAACTGTTTTACATTTAGATTATTTCAGCGTTTGACAATTAAGTCACGAAATACAATAGAAGGAATTATGAAAAAATATATTCTCCTGTAATAAATGTTTTGTGATGTTAGTTTAGCTGATTATAAAGGAAGCTACTCTGATTATTGTAGATTTCATAGTTTTCAGTCTCCAATACATTCCTCAGCATCAAAAGGAAGGTTATTTGTTTCAATTTGGGAAAGTACACAGGTAGAGTAGACAGATGATAAAACCTGTCACTGTGGAATATCTCCATAATATACAGAAGGAAAATTGCCCCAATTTCCCTTCTCTACACCAGATGTAAGTCTTCAGATTCATTGTCTCAGAGTCTTAGTTTGGGCTGTAATAAGAACTTACCATAGGCTGGGTGGCTTATAAACAACAGAAATTTACTTCTTACAGCTCTGGAGACAGGAAGTCTGAGATTAGGGTGTCAGTATGGTTGGGTTCTGGTGAAGGCCCTCTTCTGGTCTGCTGGTATCTGGTTTCTGTTTGTGTCTTCACGTGGCAGAGAGAGAGAGAGTGGGAGAGAGAGAGAGAGAGAGAAAGAGAGAGCTTGAGTGACAGTGAGAGTACATACTAGCTCTCTGGTCTCTTATATGGGTACTAATTCCATTCATAAGAGCTATAACCTCATGATCTAGTTACCTTCCAAAGATATTTCCTCTGTATACCATCTAATTGGAAGTTAGCATTTCAACTTATGAAATCCTTTTGGGGAGACATAGACATGCAGTCCACAATACCCCAATACATTAGGAAAATCTGGGGACATCATAACCATGCTTACACTGAGAAGGTGGTTGTATTTGTTTTGGGGTCTTCAGAATTTCCCTTCAATAACTTGTGTGCTTTTATAATTTGATTTAAATCATTTCTTCCACTTTATTTCATTTCTATCACATGAAGTTCTGAACACTCCTGTGGTACTGTCCTGGAAGCATAGCCACCACTAATAATAAATGTCAGAACCTCTGGTTTTAGGTCTTATATCAGTCATTTCTACCTTAGTGGAAATTAAGACTATAGATTTATTTTTCTGAGTTAACATGAATTCTTATCATTGTTGAAACTATTTGATGGAAATATTTTGTCCCACAAAAAGAGATCTCACACGTCAAAGTGTAGCTGGGAGTGATAATTTTAATAATGTAGAGACATAAGAAAATTGTGTAGCTTTGTGAATTAGAAGCAAGAATATATTACAATTTCATCTTAGTTCTCTCTGGGGTATAATCTGCAAGGAAACGCTGTAAATCCCATGTCTCATAGCAGCCGAGTTTTCATTTTAGTTTTTCTTTCTCTTTTTTCCTTTTGTTAATGAACTCTTTGAAAAGAAAACAATGGGAAAGTAAAAGATAAAAAGAAACTGCAGCTCCATCAGTTTTCTCATTGTGTCTCATTAGCTAAAAGACCAATGTTAGTATCTTTGTAATTTTTGTAGTATTGACTTAGAGTATTCTCAATTTGTAAAAATAAATGACTTCCTCCATTTCTTTTTGTTTCTTCAGAATAAGGAAATCCTATAGACTTAAGGATGGTAATGGGTTAAGAATATTTAAGATGCCTCCTGCTGATAACCATAATAATGTTAGAGATTATAATCTTTCAATTTTTGCTTTATGTACTTTGATGTTTTTAGGAATATACTTCTTAAATTATTATATCTTCACAGAGAATCACTCACTTTAACTTTAGATAGTGTTTCTCATTGCCCCAGTATTATTTTGAACTTAAAGTATATTTTATCTGATATTAGATAATCAGCTTTCTTCCCATCCTTTCAATTTCAGTCCTTCTGATAAATTATTCTCTAAGTTTGTATCTTTGTAAACAGCATAGAGTTAGATTTATTTATTTTTAATTTTGATCTGAAATTAATTATATTTTAATAAACATCTATTGACATTTACTGTATTTTCTGATATACTTGGATTTGTTCAAACCAACTTTTTATGTCCTCATTCCAACTATTTCTTTGCTTCATTTTCTCTTAAGTCTTTTATTGAATTTACCATACCTTTACTATTTTACTTTTACATCATAGAGATATATAATTTTCCATTCTCTCTTATTTTAATGGTGACATTTATGTTTTTAGAATACATACTTTAAAATGTTGAAAGTTACATACACTTATTTCTCCTTATCAAAATAAAGCTCTACGATTGGCTATCCAAAATACATTTCTGATGACCTTCTTTCTTTATTGTCTTTCACTATCAAACATGTTATTCCTAAATGTGTGCTTTCTAAGCAAGTACTAAATTCAGCCTCCATTAGTTAGGTTTTCTGTTTTATTCAGCTAAAATCATTTCTAAAGAGTTTACAACTCCTCTTGCATATTACATGTGTCATATGTCAAGCTTTGAAAGTTCTTTTTATTTCTAGTTCAATATTCACCATTATTATTCTTATATAGTATATGTTAATTTAGATTTACCATTAGCTCTAGTAATTTAGTCATTAAATATTGCTTATAGCATTCTATAATGTCTATTATTGTTACTGTTCTTCTTGAAGTCCAATCATAGTTCTTTCAATCTTTCAATACAAGGTTTATGAGCAATAAATCTTCATTGTCTCTTTCTTTTTTTCCTCTCATAAAATGTCATTATTAGGGTTTTTACATCTGGCAGGGAGAATAGGCTCCTAACAAATTAGTTATCCCTCATTTAATAACTATATGCTGTGTATAAGACACAAGCAACAACAAAAAAATAACTCAAGTGCAAATTTCTGATATCTCTAGAGTATAAACCTAAATAAAAGGATCAAAACTAGAGGGGAGTTGAACCTAAAAAGAAACTAGCATGAGTGAATTTAAGATTGCGAAAGTTGTTATAATCAAAATGGAGTCACTAGTTCTAAAATTACTGACACATAGAGCCAGAGAAGTCCATGAGGGGAGACTTCTCATGCACAAATACCTGATAATACAAACAATCACAAAAGAATCTGCAAAAACCATTACCTTACACAACTAAGAAATAAATTAAAATATGTTATGTAATGAAATTTAGAAATTAATCAACAAATTGCACCACTGTACTCCAGACTGGATGACACACCAAGATCCTGTCTCAAATAATAAAAATAAAAATAACCATTCCGACTGGTATGAAATCATATCTCATTGTGGTTTTGATTTGCATTTCTCTGACGATTAGTGATGTTCAGCACTTTTTTCATATATATAGTTAATATAATCTTGTGAGCAAAATTCAACAGATATTACAGAAAGAAAGAAAAAATAAAGAAAGAAAAGGAAGTAAAGAAGAAAATAAGGAAGGAAGGAAAACAAAAATATTTACTGATGATCCTCATAAATAAAGTTGCAAATACGTTTAGCAATATATAAGCAAATGTAATATATTAAATAGTTTAAAAAGATAATACATTATGACCAGACATGTAGGGTAGCTTCAAAATCATTCAATCTAATTTATTATATTTACAAAATAAAAGAAAAAAATAGATGGTCATTTCAAGAGATGAGAAAAACACATTTGAAAAATTTAATACTCATTCATGATAAAAGTGCTCAGCAAAGTTGATATAGGTGTGTTGAAGAAAATTTCTTCAGGTTGATCCAGAGAATCTTAAACAAAGAAAGAAACAGAATGCTGCAAACTCACCTTCAATGAGGATGCAGAACTTCCCAGACTTTGAATCTGTTTCTCCATAGGTTTTCATTTATGTATGAAAAGGAATCTACATTATCACCTGGTAAACTCAACTTGCAGCACTTCCTTGTCTTTGGAACAGAGATCCAATGTCTTGAATATTTCAAGGCAGAGACAAGGCTGAGACAAGCCTCGTTGGGCCTTTATGGCAACGGTTAAGATTTTAAAACCTTTCCCCTCATGGAATATCCTTTAATATAAAATCAAAATATATTTATTTATTTAAGAGTGTAGAGAGAGATCCAAGATGGCTGATTAGCAACAGCTCGGGAATGTAGCTCCCAGTGAAAGCACAGAGAACGAGTGGATGCTGCACTTTCCGACGAATTTTTGTTGCCCACAGACTGGGAGATTCCCGGCAGAGGAGCCACACGGGTCGCCAATGTGACTCTTTTGGCCGGCACGGCTGTTTTGCCAGTGCCCCAGAACGGCGCTTCCCAGTGCGGAGTATACAGGATGGACAGGCTCGGCTGGTCCCATCCCCACAAGGAAAACAGCAATTGGAAGTGCTGAGGACTGAGAGTTTCACAGCAAGCACAGCGAACCCGGGAAGGTCCGGCTCTGTGGGGAAGGGGCATCCGCCAAAGGAAAACTAAGAAACAGAAAAACTTCATCACCGGGGGGAAGAGAGATCCAAGATGGCCACGTAGCAACAGCTCAGGATTGTAGCTCCCAGTGAAAACGCAGAGAGCAAGTGGATGCTGCAATTTCAGACTAATTTTTGATGCCCACAGACTGGGAGATTCTCAGTGAAGGAGCCACCTGGGTCGCCAGCGCGACTCTTTTGGCTGGCGTGGCGCTTCTCGGTGCGGAGTGTACGGGACTGGGTGCCCTTTTAGTCGGGCTCAGCTGGTCCCATCCCCACAAGGAGAACAGCAATTGGAAGTGCTGAGGACTGAGTTTCACAGCAAGTACAGCTGAACCTGTGAAGGCCCAGCTCTTTGGGGACAGGGCGCCCCCCGAAGGAAAACTAAGAAACAGAAAAACTTCATAACCAACAAGCCAGATGTACACTCAGAGACCCAATCTCTAAAGATTGGTAAAGATTGGTAAAGATTGGTAAAGATTGGTAAAGAGCATCACCATCTATGGTAAAGAGCATCACCATAATGAAGAATCTACATCAACTAATGGGCGAAACAGCCAGCTAGCATTACCAGAAGCTGCGATTTTCATCTCTGATAAA